>CAUYSK010091116.1:0-42500 GCA_963575035.1 Avahi laniger | reverse complement strand
TCGATAATCTCATCTGCACAGAACCCCCCGCCTCTCGGCGTTATCGGAAAGTTTGCAGCGTTTCCGGAGCGGCGCGGGGAAAGCTGGACCTGCGGTGGACCCGGCACCTGCCGCTGTGCCCGGGATTAGGAGCACCGGGAACTCGGGGGGTGCGGGCGGCCTGTGGTCGAGCTCCGCGGCTCGGCTCGGATGCGGGACCGGATCCCCACGGGCTGCGCCTGGAGGGCCGGGCAGGAGGCCTTTGTTCGCGCCGGGAGACCCCAGGCTCCAAATCGCTCTCCTCTCCGGCTGCGGGAGCGAGTGCGGGCGCGCGGGCGCCGCCGCTAATTGCTGCTAATTTTGTTTCATTAACTTTATTTACTCTTGAACCCCTTAATTGTTTTCCATTTATTTTTAGTAATTTTATAATGCACTAATAATCCCCCTCAGTCTGCGGACGCCTCTACCCTCTCCTCCTCCCAGCTCTCCCTTGTCGCTCCTCCTCCCTCCGTGCGACCACCCAGGCCCCGCTGCCGCTGGCCGCCCGCTCAGCGTGGCCCTGGCAGCGGGGCACAGCGGAGTGAAGCGGCGAGCCAGCTCAACCTGGGGCCAGAGATGCCTGTGGGTGCCCCCGGAATTCTGCGTGGAAAGTAGCTGGCTAGGACAAAGGCCAGGATCTCCGTGCCAGAGGCCAGAGAGGTTCTGCTTCGAGCTGCTCCTCCGGAAGGAGGGCGCGCAGAGGCCCAGAGAGGAAAGGGACTTGCCTAAGATCACACAGCGTCCCAGCAGCCGCACTGTGCAGGGGAGGGGTTGGTAGCTTGCCCCCACCTCCGGGTTCTCCCGATTCCTTCTGCACCGGATAAAATCGTCCCGGCAGCAGGTCTGCAGAGCGGCCGGAGCTCAGGGCTGGGCCTGGCGAGGGCTCCAACTCTCTGCAGCTCGGCCCCTTCCCTGGGGAGGCAGAGTACCCGTGGCCCCCGCCCCCGGCCCCCAGGACCCAGCCCTGCGCCTTACCGGTTATTAGACAGCTCGCGGGGACTGTCTGCAGGCCGCCTCTTTCCTACTAATTATCACCTTATGAAAAGTGTTTCATTAAGAAACTCTGCTTTTGATTAATTATCGACAGAATGCTGACCAGAAAGAAATGAAATTAATCTCTGACCCCGTCTGGGTAACACTGGAAATTCATCACATATCCTTTTAATATTGAAACACAGCGCAGAATTTTAATAGAAAATATTGTTTTTCCAAACCTCCAGTCTTTATTAATGCCCCTGGGCAGGGAATGATATTGCTGGCAATATAGCAGTCTTTGTTCATTTTAAATTTATTAAACATAATGCACTTCATTTTCAAACATTTTACTGTTTCTTTTTAATTTCACTCAGTGTAAGTACAGAATAAAACCTTTTTAAACATTTAAGATATTGAAAACCCATATACGGATGTATAACGGAAACACTCTGGCCATCAAATAAATTTAAGTAGAAGCAATTGTAATTTTAAGCTCCCAAGTATTATCCCCTTCAGACATTAAGGCAGTATCAGTAACCATCAAATGAGAGTGTGAGGAGAGGTTGGGAGCTCCTCCTGCTCCCAGATCTGTCAGGAAGACTAGCCAGGTAGGGTGACAGGCAGCCCCTCTAGCCTCTTCAGGTCACAGGGCACGCACTGTCCTCCTCCATTTCTTTGGCCCAAGTGAAATCTTTCTCTGGGGCTTGGATGATTGTATGAGGTGTCCCCACCTCCCTTGCTCTGTTCACCAGGACCAGGGGCTCACTGCCCCACCTGGACACGGGGGCTTTCTGGCATCAGAAGGTGTTTTCTCATTTCCGAAGTCATGCCAGGCGGGCCCAACCCTAGGTGAGGTGCTTTCAGGCCTGCCCTGCTCAGGTGGACACCTAGAGAGTTCCCAATCCCTGGGCAGGGGTTTTCTCCAGAGATCACGCCCCCAACCTCTCCTTCCGGGACTACTGCCACCAGTGGAGCTGGCCGGGGCATCTACCCCCAAACCCAACTCCCAGCATAACTGCCGCCCTCATCCCCTTTCCCGAGGAATCCAAGCCCTGCATTTAATGAGTCGTGAAGTGTGAGAACTTCCGGAGACCGCAGGACCCGAGATGCCAATTCCAGATGTGTGAAGTGGGAGGGGCGGGCCCTCCTGGCCACCGGTGAGGACAGGCCACTGTGGTCTGAGTGAAGCATCCTGGATCCAGGTTCCAGCGATCTGGGCCCTGAATTGGAAACAGGCAACTTCTCCACTGAGAAATTACTCTTTTTATTTCTCGTAGCGTTCTTGGCGCCCTATTTCACGGCACTGAGAAACGGAATATTACTTTTAAAACACTATGAAATACCAGGTCCTGTCCTCGGAGCTATTTCGGGGGAATTCAATTTTCACTGAATGGCAAGGAGCGCCACCATTTCTTTTGGGGGCTGATGGGTGGCTCAGTGGGAAGAAGAAAATTCTCAGGCATGGTCCTGGCAATTCCAGAGAGGTTTGTTGGTGTCCAGGTCACACACCGGTGTCCCTTCACCCACCTGCACTCACGTAGACACCCGAGCACTCAGTAAACATGTCTTAGATGCGATAAGACACAACGCACAGCACTTTCCATTCGCAGGCACCACACCATTAGCATCCTGTATTACTCTGGAGTCAAAGTCTGGTCTAGGCCGGTGACTGTCTACAAGGTCATCTATTGTCTGTGATGTGTCTGCCAGCAGGACACCCTGTACTCTAGGTGCCCCTCCTCTGTGAGTGTCCTGATCTCCTGGAGAACAGTTACTCTGAGCCGTTAGGAAAAAAGTTTGTCTTCCCGTCCTCTTCTTTCTTAGCAAACGTTCCATCATCCCCCAGACCCTACAGCAAACAACTTGGTTTCCAGTCTTGGAGGTTGGCGCTGGGAAAGGCCCTGGGAAAAAGCAAAGGGCTTTTTCTGGGAAACCCTCAGCCCCCCAGTGAGGAGAGATCAGGCCCCTCTTGCTTCTAGCCAGTGCTGTAGATTGGAGGCAGGTAGCTGGAGACCAAGGAAAGCACCTTTCGGCTGCTGCCCCCAGAGCCGGGGTCCCCAGCCCCCAAGTTCTGGAGAGAACCCCAGCCTGGCCCCCCAGAGCTGGGCCTGGGCAGGATCCACGTTGGTCTGGAGGATACCCCAGGGGGTGTGTGGGAGAGAGGAGGCCTCCCTTTGTCCCAATAAACAAGATAGGAAGCTGCAAATAATACCAGACTCCCCACTGCCCCTCCCATCACAGTTTTCCTTACAAATCCTTCTGAAGGCCGCTCTATGAGGATCCTTGGAGGCGGAGAAGCCAGGTAGGGCCAGCTTGGTGGTCTCGGTCACACCCAGGAGCAGGCCTCCACCTCATCAGGGCAGGGCCAGGAAGAGCCCACGAAGAATCCAGAAGAGAAACAGGCATGGAGTGGCCTGTGAGTTTAATTTTTTCCTGATTCACTTAAACTAAAAACAAACAAACAAAAGAGGCCCTGACTGCAGCGGGAGGTGCTGGGGCTCTACCCTGTTCCAGCTGCCCTGCGAGACCTTCTCTGCCTCTTGCCTACTGCTGGTTGCAGCCGTGGTGGAGGGTTTCCCCACAGAGTCCAGGGCGCAGACTTGCTCAGACTAGGGGATCCAAGACTGCCCTGCTCCAGGATGGCACCCGGGTTCCTTGGGCCCTGACCCTGCACACACCCACTCTCTCTAGTTTCCTGTAAACAACTGCTTACCGGAGTTCGGAGTCATAACTTGGCGGTGTTTTTTTTCTCTCAAAAAAAAAAAAAGATAAAGCGATTTAAAGATAATTAATTGTATTAAACTATTGACTAACTACCTCGCTCAATAGTAATTCATTTAGAGAATATTAAAATCGGAGGAACAATAATAAAATTGATGCCAATTCCCACGGGGAGGGAGATGGCCAGCAAATTGGATACTTTTCTTAATCTGGCGTAAATAATAACATGTCTGCTCGTTCTCTCTCATGCCAATTCCCCTATCATTTATTCCAGACTCTAAAGCTGGTTTCATAATTGATATCAGTTACTCAATGAGTGCTTTTTCATTTGTTCTTGTTATCCGTAATAATTGCAAAGTTCAGCTCTCGGAGTTGGAGTCAGCTGGGGTGGAGGCGGCCTGGTTCCTGGGGCAGGGCAGGGCCTGGGCCCAGGCTGGGCTGAGAGGTGGGGCTCCGGCTGCTCGTGTCCTTCCCACTGGTGGCAGTTTGTCGGTCCGGGTGAGACGTGGACAGGTCCGTAATCCGGTCTTGGGGTGGCGCTCAGGGGGCTCGGACCACTGTGGCCGACAAGGCCTGGGCCTTCCTCCGCAGCACGGCGATCACACCCAGAGTTGAGACAACCCGTGTCTGCTTGAAAAACAGTGGGTGCAAGCGGTGACTCCCAAACGACATCTGGGGAAAAAAATGCCATGGAGCCTGGAGGAAAATTTGGGAGAGGGAGGAAAGGAGGAGGGGTGCAAGGGAGGGATACAACCGAAGGACAGTCGGGCCGGCGACCACGCCCGTGGCGGGGGCGGGGGGCAAATAGCAGCTCCCAACCCGCCTCCCCGCGTCCCACCTCCTGTGCCCGAGCGGTGAGACCCGCTGGCCGGAGCAGTGGCAACCGGGCCGGTCCCTGAGATGACTATTTCGTTATTTATTCACTTATTTATTCATTTATAAAGTGTTTACTTAGCTCGGTGCAGATGTAACATCTCATTTACAGCGTGGCCTCGGGGCATAGAAACAATTGGCAACAAAAGAGTAACTCCGGAGAATTAGAAAAAACACAACAACAAGAGCACGCGTTGTTGGGGTGGAGAGCGCCAGGGCGGCGGGACTGGCGCGGGCGACGGCGGGAGTCTGAGACCCGACAGGGTGGCCCCTCTAGAGGATGCGGTGTCGCCAAGGGGATGTCGCTGGACCCTCCGCACCATGCGGTGTCTGAGCCCTGAGTGCGCAGTCCAGGGGTGCGGGCTGAGCCTCTTTGGAGGCGTCTTTGCAGCGGTTCGGGCCACAGGCGCGCGGGGTGCGACCCGCGGAGACCCAGAGTCGGCGGTGGCCAAGCAGCCTTGCACAGCCACTTGTCCCCTCGGTTGCAGACAGGGCGGCCCCATGGAGGCCCCGCATTCCCCTTCGTCGTTATCAGCGGGGGCGGCCCTGAGCTGACCTCTCCAGCTGGTTCCCAGGACCCCTCTCTCTGTCCCTATCCCTGGCCTGCTGGCCTGGGGGTCCTGGTGGGCGTCGCGTCCCAAAGCGTGGAGGGCACCCAGGGCTCAGACAGGGCCGCCTCCCTCCTGCCCCACCGCAGGGCGTGAGTGCTCAGCCGGCGATCACCGACCCCTCCTCCCTGAAGTGGGGAAACTGAGGCCCGCAGCGCTCTGATGTGCGCAAGGCAGCTCGTGGCCTGATTCAGACGAGCTGGTGCTCGGGTTGGCGTGTAGGGGGGACAGGCGACTCCAGTTGAGGCGCGAGGGCAGGAAGGGGCGGCGAGGGCGAATGTGCCAGACTCCGGCCCCAGAGTGCTCAGAGGGCGTGGACCGCGCCCCCGCCCCTCCCGCCGCGTCCCGGCGTCTCAACCGCGGGTGTCAGTTCGGTGCTGCGCAGGGGGGACCGGGGGACAGCCCCTCCCCCGCGGCGGGCGCGGCCGGCGCGGAGCCCGCGCAGCCGTCAGGGGCTGACGGAGGCAGCTGCGACTGTTTAACCGCGAGCCGGTTGCCTGGCAACCCGAGGCGGCTCATTACCGCGGCCACAGTGATTAACCAAAAAAGAAAAAAAAAAGAGAAAAAAAAAAGGAAAAGAAAAAAATAAGGAAGAAAAAAATAGGGAAAAGCGGGAATATGAAAGTAAAATGGATTATTTAATTAGCTAATTGATAATCAACTTCTTTTTAATTATTCACTTAATTAAAAAAGTGTAAGTACAACACTGCCCTCGTCAAGCGCGTTGATATCCTGGCAGGGTTTCCAAGCCGCCTTCCCTCCCTCCCTCCTGCGGGCCTGGGAGGCAACTTTGGTCCTTCTCGAAGCGTCCTGGGGCCACCCAGCCGGGACAGCCAGGACAGCCGGGGAGGGCCGGGCTGCCTCCCCTCCCCCTCCCTGCCCTCCACACCCCAGCCTCCGTTTCCCTCTGTAGGCGCCTTCTTAGGTGCGTCTGTTCGTTTGCAAGACAGGCTTGGTCCCTGCTTCCTAGAAGGGATGTTCTAGGGCAAGAGGGAGTCATGACATCCACCCTGCAGAGAAATAGGCCACACAGAGAGGGTGGCACGGGGAACGGGGGCTGGTGCTGTCTGGGGCTTAGCATCCCCCCCACAGGCAGCTCCCAAGGCTTCGGGAGGCTCTGAGGCTCCTGTGGGCAGGGCTGTGGTCTGGGAGGCAGGAGGGCCCAGGCCTGGAGGGACCATGACTGACCTCAGCCTCCAAGGCTCTAGTAGACGCATTGCAGCTCCCCTCCTCCTTTGGGATGGATGGACTTGCCTACTCCCATCTCACCTCTCCCTGAGCATGAGGGGCTGCCTCTCCTGGCAGTGTGTCCCTTTCTGGGGCCCTACACCCAATGGCTGCTTCACTGCCAGTGCAAAGACAGCCCCGAGCCTCCTCTGAGGACAGGGCCAGCTCTGAGGGACCAACACACACCTCCCACCCAGGTTGTTTACCAGGAAATCCAGGCTAAGGCAGAGCGGGAAGGCAGGAGGCCCGTGGTAGAGACCCTGAGGGGTGGATTCAGAACTGTCTGGGGCCAAGTAGGCAGAACTCGATGATGAATTGGGAAGTGGAGAAAGTCTGGAGTCACTTCTGGAGGGGGGCGGGATTCCAGCAGCAGGTGGGTTGGGAGGCTCTGGCTGGTGCTCAGCACAGACATGTAGAGCCTGCCTGTTCAGGTCCCTCCTTGCTTGGCCCCCTCTTCCGTCTTGGCTGCCCCCACACTTGCTTGGCCCCCTCTTCCCTCCTGGCTCCCCCGCCCACAGACTCTTTTCCTTCTCATGTTCCTCCCACTCCCTTTGTGGCCCTGACCCTGGGCGGCCAACCCCTCTCAGAGATTCCCTTTAACCTGCTTCACTGGGCAGTGCCGAGTCCTTTCCGGAGAGGGGGAGGAGAGGGAAGGGCAGCAACGCCCCCAGCCACTGGCCTTACCCTGCCCCTTTCCTGTCTGGGACATGGGGGCCTGTGACAGTGCCGGGCCGGGGGATTGCTGCTTTGAAAGCAACACCGGGACCCCTGGCGCTGGGCACTGTGACATGGCCAGCTCTGGGGGTGGGGCACGCCCAAGGCAGGGGGAGGATCCTACGACTGGCCGCCCTCCCCAGGCCGCCCTCCCCAGAGCAGACAGGCTGAAGGCAGCCATGGAGAAGCACTGGTCAGTCCCACGGCCTGGTAGGAACACTGCAGACCTGCACCAGGGTCCGCCCCGCTTCCCAGGGAGCAGGGCCAAGGCTGGAACTAGAGCTTGAGGGGAGGGAATGGGGCAAGCAAAGCAGCCATGTAGGGTCTGTGCCCAAAGCTCAGGCAAGAAGACCTGGGCTGGGCTGAGCAACCCTGTTCACTGGCGTCTGGATCACCTGCAGCAGTGCGTGGCCACACAGGCATGCCCAGGGAGCCCCAGGAAAGCAGGGACTGGGGGCTGGGAGTGTGTTGTAAACTCTATGTATTGAGGGCGAAGAGCCTGGACTGTCTCACTCAGGATTTTTTTCTTTTCTGCATGTCAGTGTCATTGTCACCAAAACACTTTCCTCTTTATTGGTTGTGAGTCTGAATGTAACTTCCAATAAATTCCACCTATCAAAGCTGTTCTGCCTGTAAGAATATCTTAGCCAGAGCTTATTTGGTCTTCAGGGCGGTTTGGTGGGCTGGCCAGGTGGTCACTTGGTCCAGAGGAGGCAGTGGCAGCTCAGAGGCTAGAGGAACCGGGCTACACTCCTTTAGCTAACTGGATGCTTCTCTCATTCAGCACATTTTTGGGTGGCTGCCTGGTGGGGTGGGTGGTGGGGCTGGGAGCTGTTGGTGAAGCAGCAGGGCAGTGAGCAGGGCTCTTTCTTGGGCTGCTCTTGGGGCCACCTCTTCTGCAGGGAGAAAGCTCAGGGTCCTACGGATCATCTGGGGGGGTCCCCCACTCTGTGCCCCAACCTTCTTAGGGTCCTGAGGGGCTGAGCAGCAATGTGGGAGGCTGGGGCACACTCAGGGATTGATCTCCTGCCACTGGATTTCACTGCACCCTGGCCAGACAGCTCTCAGGTAGTCCTGCTGGGCCTCCAGGTGCCGAGAGGGCTGTGGGCTGAGCAATGGCTTCACCTGGCCTCGGTGTCCTGGGAGGAGGGTGTTACAGCATGAGAAGCCCTTTGGTCTCAGTTCCTTGGGCACAGGATTCTCGCAGACCACGGTCAGGGTTCCTCTTGAGGTGATGGTGAGGAGTCAGGGAGATGGCACCTGTTAGGGGCCGAATTTTGTCTCTCCAAAATTCATGTGTTGACCCCCTAACCCCTGGTCCATCAGAATGAAACTGTATTGGGGACAGGGCCTTTAAAGGGGTGATTAAGGAAAATGAGGTCACTTAGGGTAAGCCCTGATCCAGTGACCGGTGTCCTTATAAGAGGAGGAGGTCAGGACACAGACACACAAAAGGACGACCATGTGAGGACACAGGGAGAAGTCACCGCCTGCGAGCCCAGGAGAGAGGGCTTGGGAAGAACCAGACTGCGACTTCCAGGATCTTAGACTTCCAGCCTCCAGGACTGGGGGGAGTAAATGTCTGCTGTTCGAGCTGCCCTAGCAAGGTGACACAGCGTATAGTGCAGTGAGGACACAGGCCTGACACTGCTGACCTTTTATGGTGGTTCCCACCTGGGTGCCGGGGACACTGGGGCAGGGGTTGACATCCTGTCCCCAGGCTTCAGTTTCTTCACTGGGACGTTGCTCCCTCAGAGCTTCTCCAAGGTCTGGGGACAAATCTGTTTCCCTGGGATACTAAGGTCAGGGTGACCTTTAGCTTTTCTCCCAGGTCAAGCAGCCCAGGACAGAGGAAGGGTCCTTCGTGCCCCCTTGGCAGGAAGAGGAGGGCTCTGGCCCTCTGTCCTCCAGGTTTTGAGCTGGGCGTCAGGAAGTCAGCAGGTGTCTGTATTCCGGGGATGCTTTGGTGGTGTGGAGCGCTTTTTGCAGCAGGAGAAATGCTCTGCGTGGCCTTGGCCTTGGTTTCCGTGGAGGGGAGCTGGCACGTGGGGTGGCAGGATGTTCCCAGCGTTTAGCTGCAGATTTATGTAAATGTGGATTATGGAATTTGGCCCCATCCGCCCTTCCCCTTTTCCCTCCCCTGCCCTGGAACATAGTGGGTATTAGAGCCGTTGGTTGGTGGATTTCTGCAGCCTGTCAGTGAGCGGCACTTAATTCCCAGGCAAATGTCTACTTATCTCGCTGTGCCGTGGGCTCAGGCATCTACAAGGCATTGCCTCTCTCGGACGGGAAGGGCACAGCCAGGGGTGGGGACACGGTCACATGACAACACCTGAGGTCTCTCATCTTCACTGTAACAGTCACATGGGGCTGCTGGTAGCAGGGCCAAGAGAGCCTCCCCACCCCTCACAGCCAGGCCAGCCTCTTTCCTGCAGGGTGACTCTGGGCAGGTCCTTTTCCCTTTTTGAGAAAACAGGGACAGTGATGGACAGTAACAGACCCCACAGGGTGGTTGTGGGGCGAGGCTAGTGGATTAGCAAGTGCACTGCTTCACCCTCCTGTGCACCTGGAACCTGGCCACCGGAAGGCAGAGGGCAGAATCCTGCCCAGAGCCCACCTTTAGTTTAGAAAGATGCAGATGACAGGAGACAGACATGGATAAAGCTAAAACCCAGGTGACGAGTGTGGTCGGCCCATGCTGAGCCAGGCCTCCCATATCCACCCCTGGGCAAGGACGAGGAGCAGCAGCTGGGCCTGCCAGGGAGACAGGCTCCGGCTCAGGGGAGCTCCCGGCAGGGTGGGCCCAGAGGGCTTCCTCAGGGCTGTGCAGAGGGGCTGATGTTTGAAGGGGTGCAGGGGTGCAGTCCAGTGAGTGGCGTGGAGCAGGGAAGGGGCAGCCGGGGCCATGTTTGCCATCATTTCTGATGCCGGATCCCGTGCACTGGATCCCAGCAGGTGCGGGACCCGAGCTCCGTTCTGCAAAAGCAGGTCTGGTCTTCCACCCTCATCTTCACGGGGTCCGGTAGGTCTCCTAGGTGGGGGTGATCACTTGCCCTTGGCTTCCATCTTCCCCACCAAGCTCCTTCTCCCTCTGGTTTCAGAGCCACAGAAACCACAAAATTAGTTCTAAAAAAATTACCCCTTCATTTTGCTGCTAATCCCCTAACTCCCTTAATTAAGTCAATGGTAGCCTAAATTGTTCTAAACATCTTTTGGGGGATTAGATATTTTAATCATCATTATCCAATGAATATTTGATTATATAGCCATCGTATGATCAAGAGTAAAAATTATAATCCAAAAAAAAAGGCATTTAATAACACTTTAAAAGGCTAGGTATTTGATAAAGGGCATTAGAGGATTAGGTGCTGGATTGAAAGACTGGATTGAGCTTTGCAGTCAAGGACTCGAGCTATCATTTTATTTAAAAAAATAAGACCCCAATTTAAGAAAGAAAAAAACCAGAAATCTGAGCTATTGCGATTTCTCCCGTCACACCCCCCTCTTCTTAAGGAACAAGGTGTCGTATTTGAACAGCTGTTTTAGAAATAATTTCTATAAATATCAGGAGGTTGGGGGCTTGGGCAGAGTTTTATGCGAGTCCTCGAGTTGGCTGGTGAGACAGAGCTCGCGGTCCTCCTGCTGGCGCCTTAGGTTGGGTCGTGAGCATTTCACAGGTCAGGCTGACGTGCCTATCTCCCGGGCGAGGACTCTGAGGTCCAGGGCGGGCGTGGGCTAGCAAGGCAGCCCCTTGGCTTTGCTGCTGCCTGGTCATGCTCCTCCCCTGATGCCCCGAGTCCTGTGATGGGCACCTCAGGGCTGCGCCTGCAGTGACCCCCCAACCCCTCCTGCCTCACGTGCCCAGCACCCACCATCCCGGGTGTGGGGGGACCTCAGAGCCTCTGCTCCCTCCCCATGCGCTGGCCCGGGGGCTGGTGAGACCGCCCGTGCATCCCCCTCTATTGACGCCTGCTGAAATCATTTGAGACAAAGTTACTGCACAGGCATTAGAGCCACTTTTCAGAGCGAAACATCTGTCATTTAGCACTATGACGCTACGGGGACAGCACTTTAGAACAATCTTGTTGCATTTAATTTATTTTCTTCCAAATACTGTAGAGAAAAGGGCAAATTTCTACGTGCTCTGTGTGGACAAATTCAGCTCCTGCTGGGTGAGGAAGTCTCCTCCCCCTGAAGGATGTTCCTCTGTCCCCAGGCGACCCCCTCCCCCCAGCTCACCCTGGGGCAGATTGATTTATTCCTCTCCAGACCTGCCTGGGGCTGCTGTGGGAACATGGTTGGGCCACCTTCCGGATGCCCCGGTGACAAAGGAGCCAGTGTGCTGGGCTGAAATCTCAGCATGGTGGGGGGAGGGGTAGCGGGAAGCAGCTGGGGGCTCCCTTGCCCCCTCTGTCCTCACCCACCTCATCCTCCCAGCACCCAGAGCCTGGGCTTCCGGGGCCCATGTGTCCCTCCTCCAGTGCAAGGAAGCTGCAGGGCAAGGCGCTTGTCGGGTGTCTCTCCCCAACCCAGACACAGCTCTGAGCCCCACCCTTAGGGACGACGGGCACCTTTAAAAGTCTTTTCCCGGCCTCATGTCCGTGGCCCTATTGGGACTTCTGAGAGACTGATAGAGTGGCCCAATTTTACACAGAAGGAAGCAGAAACTCAGAGAGGTTCAGACACCTGTCTGAGGACACACAGCTGGGCAGAGGCATGTGACCCTGCAGCTGGACCCTTCCCTGGCCCACTTCCTCAGGAGGGCTGCTGGGCCTGACCCTGAGAGGACTAGGGAGGGCATGAGAGGGCGTGGGAGAACATGGGAGGGCTGCCCTGGGCCTCGGAGATGAGGGCGGCCCCTACGCTCATCCGTCTTGCTGCTGACATGGGGCAATTCTGCTCATCTGAAACAACAAGCCCCCTCCCTCCTGGCTACCTGAGAGTTGCTATCCAGCCCTGGGGACCCCTTTTGCAGGGACCCATGTGGCGGAAAGAGAGTGACCATCCTTCCCCACCCCTGTCTCCATCCTGATGTCCCTGCCTCACAGCTAGGCTGCTCTGAGGACCACTGAGGTGTCCCCACCTGCCCAAGACCCTGGAGGGTGCTGGGGGCCTCCTCCCCAGCCCTGCCCTGGCTCTGGTCAGGCCGAGAGCCATGTAGGGGCCATCTCATAAATCCCTCTCATGTTGGGCGAGGAAACTGAGGTCTGGGGAACCAGGGCCGTGCTACAGGCAGCCTCCACCAGCTCACGAGAGCCACTTGTGCCTCGACTTACAATTGCACCATCAGCCACATCATGTTGGTGGCTTGAGATGGGCCACCGTGGGACATTTGCATCACAGAAAGTGGCGAATGCTAAGAATCAGAGCTGGAGGTCATCACAGATGCCCAGGGTATGATGGTACCTGCCAGGGCCCTCCAAGGTGCTTAACACCTCAACCTCCCTGACCTCCAGATCATCCCTGTGAGGCGGATGGTAACGTGACCCCCATTTCATAGATGCACGAAGGCTTGTGGAGGGGTGGAGATCCGTTCGAGCTGGTGGGTGCCAGACTTGAGAATGACCCCAAGGTCTGACTCAGGGCACTGCCCTTCCCCCTCCACGATAATCCCGTGCAGTAGGCATTAGCATGGCCGGGTGCAGAGGGCGAGACTGAGGCTCCAAGCGGGTGCAAGACTTACTGACATCAATCTAGATCTTCAGGGGCAGGGGGTGGGGTTGGGGTTAGGGTGAGGGTACAAGACTTACTGAGTTCAGTCTAGATCCTCAGTGGCAGGGGTGGGGTGGGCTGAGCTATATAGCCCAGGGCACTGGGGCACTGGGGTTTCGGGGTACGTGGGGTCTTGTGATGGGCATGCCCTCACCATCTGGGGTGGGGAAACGGAAGTGTTTTAGGGGCAGTGATTTGGGCCCCAGGCAGGCTGCAGAGGAAGGGGCACCGTCCCTGTCGCAGCCCATGAGCTCTCAGGCTCTCGGGACCAGGCCATGGCAGCAACCCCCACCAGGGGCCCAGTAACTTGAGACGGGGCCCGGATGGTGAAAAGGACACTCCTCCATCCTGGTCCTGTGGTCTCAGGGGAGTCCCGCGCCCACTCAGGGCTTCCCTTTCCCCAGTTATGATGTGGGGGTGCCAATGTCTGTCTCACGGTGGAGGGCCACACCCAATTTCAACTCAGGGTCTGGGATTTCCCTGTGCTGTGGAAGCTCCTCTTGCCCACAGGCTGGCCTGGCCTGGTGACATTCCTGGGGTCTGGGCCCACTCTGAGGGCAAGGCGGAGTGGCACTGACAGGTGGGAGGAGAAAGGGCAGGGCTTCTGCACCCCCTGCCCGAGCCTCCTAGACAACCGCCCGGCCCCTCGCCCCATGGCCCCCCAAAGGCTCCTCCTGGCTTTTCTTTTCTGTGAGCCCCTTGGGGCAGGCAGGAGGGGACAGCTCTTGTCACACCTCTGGTGTGTGCCCGACCTGTCTTGACCAGTGGTGCCCAGCGTTGTCTGCTGCAGAGCACTGGAGGGGTCATTGGTGGGGGCAGAGAGGCAGAAGAACAGAAGGGCTTGGCATAGCCACCAGGTGAACTCCTCCTCATCTTCCTCACCTTCCTCACCTTCCTGGGCCTCCTGGGACCCCCTTCCCTCTTCCCTCCCCTCTCCTGGCAGGCAGTGTGGCTGGTGGAGGGCTGGGATGAGGTTCCAGGGCGGGGGCACATGTCAGCTAGTCCCCCGTCTGATCTGGGGCACTTTGAGGTGCTGGGAAGGGGACAGCCCCACCCTCCAGGCCACACTGGCAGCCCGGAAGTGGCCAGAAGGCTGAGCCCTGCCAATGGGCGTGCCATGGACGCAGGCGCAGCAGCCACATGGGCAAATTGCTTCTCCCCTGGCCGCTTGCGTTTGATTTGAAGGGTTGGCTCCAGCCGGGGCCCAGGCACCTCTGAGCACTCGGTCTCCCATCAAATGGCATGAATAATTTAGTCTCTAATTAAAAGTGAGGTCAAGCGATGAAAAATGGCTGGACGCAGGGTGGTACATGATGCTTAAATTGCTGACGGATCAGAGGCGGTGGGCTGGGGGCTTCAGTTTACACACCAAACTGCCCGCCCCAGCTTCCCATGCCGGCTTTGGGGTCCACCCAGAGGGACAGTCTCCAGATGAGAGCAGGGCTGTGGGTCAGGCCTCAGAGAGCCCCACGACCCCATACCCCGGCCAGCCCCTGACCACACGCCCCACACTTGCCTCCAGCAAGCGCCAGCTTGCCCTGCGAAGCGCTGAGTGTGTTCTCTCTGGAACACTCGTGCCCTAGACTTCTGTTTAGCTTGCTTCTCCCTCACTGCATTCGGTCTCTCTCTGCTCAGCAGCCGCCTCGCCTGGCTGCCCACCCCACTGACCCTTCTCTGCTCGGCTCCCCTAGCCCTTCCTGCCACCTGGGGCCAGTTCCGATTCATACTCGCTTGTTTACTCACTGTACCCCAACTAGAGTAGAGGGCAGGGCCTGTGCCTGGGTCCCTGTGTCTCCAGCACCACGGATATCACTCGGCACACAGTAGGAGCATAATGGAGGCTGACGGCCTGAGCAGGGCCTTGGTGTCTTGCTGGGCACCAGCTCCCCAAGTGGGCAGGGAGGGGCAGGGCAGGAAGCTGCAGGGCTGCTGTTCCCTCCCTCTCCCCCGGTGCACGGGAAGCTGGGCCTGAGTCGTGCAGAGCTGCTTTCATCCCTCGTCCTGGACATCAGTCTGTGGCTGTCCTTTCCCTCTGGGACTGTCACCAGGAGGACAGCTCGAGGGACTGCAGCAGGAGGCTGGCACCATTGCCCACAGCTGCCTAGGACAGCCCAGCCCCTGCCCTGCCCGCCGTGGGGCAGCAGATCCTGTTGGAGCACTGCTCCCTGTGCCTGCAGGGCGGGCAGGGCCAGAGCCTGTCCCCTCTCTGGCCTGCATCGGACTCCTCTCTGGGGACCCTCTCTGTGTCCCCGTGAGGCTGGAGTCCCCACAGAGGAGAGCCAGCTTACAACTACCCTCTGGGTCCACAATCCTTCCCACTTTCCAGCGGGAAGCTGGGACTCGGATAGGTTGTCTAGCCCCTTCTGCAAAATGGGGAGGCCAAGGTTGGGGCCTGAGACCTCTCAGCTCCTGCTGCAATAAGCCCACTCCTCCAACGCCGGACTTTCAGCCAGTCCTGGCGGTTCCTGCAGCTCTCCTGGGAGCTTTGAGTGTAGGGGGCAGAGGCGGGGGGGCTGCCCACAGGGCAAGAGACAGGAGGGAAAACCTGTTCTGGACCACAGGGAGTCACAGTCCAGGCCTGCGGCCCACCCTGGAGTGCAGGGAGGCCCAGAGAAATGCCCAGAAAGAATTGGAGCTGGCACTGAGACCCGAACCCAGAGCTTGCTGGGCCCCAAGCCGCGTTGCCTGGCAGCTGCTCTCTGGCTCCTGGTGTTGCGTCTTTTGTATTTTCCAAGCAAGGAACAGGCAGGGGGGAGGTGGGCACCGTTGGCCCTTGGGTAGCAGATTAAAGATGGATATTTTGTTTGTTACAATCAAGACCTCTGATTTCAGTTTTATAAATTTTTAAAATATTAATTATATTTTGGAAAGTATGCCGAGGTGAATGCATTAGCCGCTGCCCCTGCTTAGACGGCAACTACTTGGTGTTTGGCCCAGATTAGCTGCAGAGGAGGAGGTTGGGGCATTTTAATCCACCTTGTTAAGTTATTAAATTTTCTTTATTTACAAACGGATCCCACTTTCATTAGCATTGTAACAGGTGCTCATTAACAATTTATCGTTCAGGAGGCGGAGTGAGGCAACAGCAAAGGGAGACATTGCTACAAAGTTTACTCTTAATTACAAGGAACACTGCGTGGAGGACAAAACAAGGCTGCGCCTCGCCAGACACGCTGGACCCTGGCCCTGGAGGCACCCAGGAATCCAGGCGTCTGCTTACTGTGGTGAATCTGGGGTTCTCAGAGGAGCACCCCACAAAGGGAGCCGGGTCTGCACCGGGGGCAGGGCTCTGGGCTTCAGGTTCCCAGATCCCAGGGCGGACGCAGCAGCGCCTTAGCCCGGGCGGGAGCCACCTGCCTGTCCTGCCCTGGTGATTGGGAGGCCACGAAACCTCCTGAAGCTTCCATGGTCTCTGGTCTACCACATTTGACGTGGCCGTAGGGTCATCTGCAGGGTTTCCTGGGATGGCAGACAGGAGTGCGCAGCCCACCGCAGACGCTCACCAAGACTGGGCCAGGGGCTAGGTGGAAGCGGCTCGGAGACAGGGCCTTCCAGCAGGGCAACGGGAGGGACAGTGACCTTCCCATGGGACCAGAGGGTCCTGCTGCCTGTCCTGCTCCCCTGAGGGGGTCCATGGAGACCCTGCGTGTGAACAGAGGAGGGTGGCCAGGCCTCAGGACAGAACGGGGCCCCCAAGGGCTTCTGTCCAGTTTCCCCGAGTGTCTCCTCAGGAGACCCCCAGCCTGTAGGTCATCCGCAGACCAATTGTCACAACCTTTTAGTACCCTGAAGGTAGGGACCTGTGGCCTGCCCCCTGCTGCGTGCCAGGTGCTGGGGGAGACGGGTGGAGGGCTGCAGGGCCGACGGTGTGGACCATGGGTGGTCAGCCAGGGGGGACGAGGGATGCTCGTGGGATGTGGGGGTCACTGTCTGCAGGGGCATGAGGGGCTCCAGGGCTGTGCATGCTAGGTGCAAGAGGAGGTGGGCTGGGGGCTCCTCCTCGGGGTCCCCCAATGGGCCTCCACAGCTCATGGGAGGTCGGTCCTGCCCCGATGCGGCAGGAGCCCACACGCCCTGCAGTCCAGGCCTGCCTTTCCCAGCCCCTCTGTCCCTGGAGCCGTGGAGGCAAACTGACCATCACGCCTCAGACCAGGCCCAACCAGGACACCAACGCCAGGCAGATGAGGCCACCCACCTGACGGGCCCCAGGGTCTCTCGGAGCTGTCTCAAGGCAGTCAGTGGGACCAGCCCATCCTGGTCACCCCTTCTCAGGCTGGGCAGGGTGGGGACAGGTGAGGCCGGCAGTGGGGCCGGTGGGGATGGCGAAAAGCCTGACTGTCAGGGCCTGGCCGGGACCTCCTGCTCCGGCTCTAGGGGGCCCCACCCAGCCTCCCGGCTGCCTTGGATAATCGCCCTGGTAATCACCTTGCCTCACACTGCTCCTTTAAAACATATTTTCAGAGTGTTTTTCACGGATAGGGCTTTTAATATTCATCTCAGTGCTGACAATTTTTCCTGTCTTGTTACAGGGAGCCAGTGTCGGTTTTTCATTGTATCTTTGGACAGTCGGTTTATTCGGAGCCACTTAAAGGCTCAAAAGTGATTCTCTGTTATAATTTGAGGAGTTTCATGGGCTGAACATCAAAGTGATTGGCTGGGGATGTTTTCCGCTGCTCCGTCCTCTCCTCCCTCCCTGGCACTCTCCACCTGCCACTTGCCCAGTTATTAGCGACACACTTTTGTCTCCCGCCCCAGCCTGCTGCACCCTGGGCCTCCTGGGTCAGGTCAGGTGCACTGGTGGCTCTGTCCTGGGGCAGGTGGTGGTGAACACGGGGCAGGGACACTTGCAGGGCATGAGAGGGACTCTTGGCTTGGAGGCTCAGACCTGGTTCTTGTCCTGTCTCCAGACTTCGAGGCCCATCTTGGGTTTCAGTTTTCTCATCTGTAAAATGGGTGTCTTGGCTCAGAGCAGGGCTGTAAAAGCAGGTGGCCACAGGGATCAGGCAGGTCGGATAGATTGGTGGGGCCTGCTGGATACATCAGCAGAAGAGAGACCCCTCCATTCAACAGCAAGATTGAACACTTACCGTGTGCTAGGGGCTGTTCTAGGGGCTGGTGATGAGGTAGAGAACAAAACCGGAAAAATCTCTGTCCTGGTGGGTCTCAATTATGTGGACAACACTTCTCTTGGTGACAGGTGTTTAATGACAGGGCCTAGGGGACCCAGGGAACTTGAAGGGGGTGCCCATCTCTCGAGGGCCCCTGGCCTTCTGCTGGGAGGGTCCTGCCCTGCCTCGAGGTGGCCCCAGACCACCCAAGAGTTAGTGGGGGAGCTGGGTTGGGTGTGCCCTTAGGACGTCCTAGGCTCCCTTGGGACTTCCGGAGCCAACCCTGGTCCCCCTGTCCTCAGGCTGGACAGGCAGGGGATTAGGAGGCCTTGGCATGTAGCATCGGCCGTGCAGAGGCCCAGGCAAGGGGTGCTGGAGCTTTTTTAATTTGGGTTTTTCAAGAGCAGCTGGAAATCTAGGTCAGTATATGAAAGCTTCTGATTTCCAAATGTTGGTGACTATTTTTAAAAAATTAAAAAAATATATATATATAAATAAAAGTGGGAGGGCTGACTCAGCAGAAATCCCCATCCTGTTCCTTCCTAACGATTCTGCATAATTAAGCCTCTCGTGGCTCAAGCTGGTTCCCTGACAACCACGTTCTCCTCCTTCCCAGGGGTCTCACGGCGGAGGGGACCCGGGGAGCCAGCCAAGGCGTGTGGTGGCTCTGAAGGTCCACGTGTCAAAGGAAACCAAAGGTGAGGCCTGGGGGCTGGTGCCCACCTTCCCTCCAGCCTTGCAACAGCTCCGGGGCCTCCTTCTCCTGCTGGAGGAGCCCTCTGCGTCTCCCCAGAGCCCACGGCATTAAAGTTTAAGCTCCTACTTGTAGCTGACCAGATCCTTCCTAATTGGGTCCCAGCCAGCCTGCTGCCGGGGCCTCACATCACAACCCCGCGGCCCACCCGGCCCATCTCCGCCAGGGCCCCGGCCAGGCCCCGGGCGCAGCGTTCATCTAAGGTGCTCAGTGGGCACCTCCTGCAGTGCTGTACCCCAGGTGTCTCGCTCAGCTTCCCCGAGCCCCTGCCTCACCGCAGCAGAGTGGAGCAGAGCGGACATGCTGTGTGACCCCAGGAGAGCCCCTGAACCTCGGTGAGCCCAAGTTCCCTCATCTGGAGAACAAAAACGATGGGACCTCCAGAGGTAATACCTGCAGACACCCGGCCCAGTGCAGGACTCGGACGGAGTAGCTGCTCAATTAAACTGTGTAGGTATTTCTAGTTATTTTTTCATATCATTTTCTCTTCCTGAAGTTCCCTCTCCATTTTTAGCCCATCTTTCCTACTAACTCCTATATGTCCTTCAGAACCCCAACTCGCACACCCTGTTCTCTGTGTGTATCGCTCAGATGCTCTCCAAATACGTCAAATGTTCATGTTTGCTGCCTGTGAGCCCTGAACAACCTCTTCTGAGGCACCGGCCGAGAGGCACGGTCACCTCATGGGGCTGTGAGCTCCCTTAGGCAGGAATCCTGCCTTGGTCATCGGTCATCCCGGCACCCCTGAGGATAGAACCTTCTGGTGCTGCCTGCTGTCTCCCCTCCGCCCTTTCCTGACATCAGTTTCCAGGCCCGGCGGTGAAACTTCACCCAGCTGGAAGTGCTCCCTGAGTGCTCCCGGCACTTGCTGTGTGTCCCTCCAGCGGCGCCGGCCACGCTCTGCTCTGCCTTCGTCAGCAAGTGGACGGTCTTCCCTCCGGGCGTGGGCGGGGAGGGGGCCGGGTGAGGGGGATCGGGGTTAGCGGGTAGAATATACAGGGCGTAAGCCACACCTCCAGGGACAAGTGTGCAGGCAGGTGCGACCTTGGGGAGAAATAGACGGTGGGGGGCCTGCAGGTCCACGGAGGCGGAGGAGTAGAGGGGCAGAGGGGGTCCTGCCTGGTTGCTGTTCCTGGCTGCCTGGCAACGGGTCCCTCCTCTGCTCCGGTGTGGCACAAGGCCCTCCACGCGGGTGGGGCGAGCACATGAGCCCAGGCAAACCGTCCTCAGGGCCGAGCAGCAGGAGGAGGAGGACACCGGGTGTCCCATCCATCCCAGGGGACGCCACTGTTGGGGGAGGGCCCCTTGCCTGGCCTCCTTCCTGCCCCGAGGCTGTGCAGAGTTGGGAGGGGGCCTGGAGTTCCTACAAGGCCACCAGTGGATACGACAGATGCTCACCGTGAGAAGGTGGCAACGGTCACGCCCCGCTCATGCTGCCCTCTGCTGGCACCATGGGACGGACCCCACCGCACACAACAAAACCCAGCCCTGGCTGTGGCCTTGATGCCCAGCTTGCTCTGTCCCCCGCTGTGTCTTTGCACCCAAAAGCCTCCCCCACCCCCAGTCCAGCCACACCGTCCCCAAAACCAGCCAGCTGCTCTCAGCCCCGAGGGGCATCGCCCGTGCCCTGCTGCCCAGCTCCTCCTCACTCTGCAGAGAAGCCTTCTCCGACCGCCTGGAGAGCCAACTGCGCCAGGGCAGCCGCGGCCCCTTCACAGAAACATTCCCGGCCCTCACACCCCTGCTAATTTATCAGTCAGCTTCCGGCGCCTCCGCCCTGAGCCCACGAAGGCCAGAGCCTCATCTCCACAGAGCCCGAAGCCACGCCGGATGCTCTCTCCCATCTCCATCCAGTTTGGCCGAAAATCCAGTCGGCTCGACCTCCCTGTGGATGCAGGACTCAGCCGCCTGCACCTCCTGCACCTGCCGCCGCTCCACGCAGCATCTCTCACCTGCGCTGACACGTTAAGCC
The DNA here is from genome assembly GCA_963575035.1 of Avahi laniger. Taxonomy (NCBI): domain Eukaryota; kingdom Metazoa; phylum Chordata; class Mammalia; order Primates; family Indriidae; genus Avahi; species Avahi laniger. The sequence goes on along the minus strand of CAUYSK010091116.1, from coordinate 21,818 downwards.
CCGGCGGGCCCCGCTTCCGCCTGGCCCTTCGCCACTCCCACCACAGGGATCCTGTTAAAACCCCGCCAGGCCAGGTCTCCTGCTCACAGCCCCTTGTGGTGCCCGTCACTTTCAGAGAAAACCCAAAGCTCTTGCCACGGCGGTAACACCTCCTGATGTGACCCCTTCTCCAGCTACGCACCTCTCTGACCTCACCTCCCACCTTCCCCTTGCTTCGCTCTTGCCATACGGCCGCAGGATCTAGCCGCAGGGCCTTTGCACTGGCTGTTCCCCCTGCTGGGGACTTTGCCCTGGCGGCTGCAGGGTCTGGGCTGGGTCTGGTCTTTCTGCCGCAGACCTATTGCCAGGGTGAGCCCTGGGAGTCACCCCACACGGCCCCTTCGTGTGAGCCTGGCTCACCTCCAATTCCCGGAAGGGTTTCGGTTTTCAAGGCTTCTGTGAAGATTGAGAAAGAGCTCAGGCCCGTGGCATGAGACTGTGTGAGGCTCTGACCTGGCTCTCCCTAGCCATGTGACCTTAACCTCCCTGTGCCTCGACATGGTAGACAATGACGACCCCTAAAGGTGTCTGCACCCTACTCCCTGGCACCTGTGCATGTGTCGCCTCACGTGGCAAAAGGGACTGGCAGTGAGATTGAGCTAAGGATCTGGCAATGGGGAGGTGACCCCGGATTATGTGGAGGGGCTGATGTAATGGCAGGTGGGTCCTTCGGAAAAGAAAGAAGAGAGACAAGGGCAGCAGAGGGGCAGGTGGAAGTAGAGGTGGCGCGGCACACCTGGACCATTGGCAAGGAGCCAGCCGCAGGAGCGCAGGCGCCTCTTGGAGCCAGAAGAGGTGAGGAAACAGCCTCCCCTGTGGCCTCCAGAGGGAGGCCCTGCTGACACTTTGATCCTGCACTTCTGAGCTCCAGATTTGTGCTGTGACATTTTGTGTTGTTTTAAGCCACTAAGCTTGTGGCAATTTGTTACAGCAGTGATAGGAAGTGGATGTAGAGTTGACTCTAGGACAACATGGGTTTGAGCTGCAATGGTCCACTCATATGCAAATTTTTTTCAATAAATATATTGGAAAATTTTTGGAGATTTGTCACAATTGGAAAAAATTCTCAGACTAACCACAAAGCCTAGAAATATCAAAAAGAAAAAAAAAGAAAAAAAGAAAAAGCTAAGTATATCATGAATGCATACGTTATACATGTAGATACTAGTCTGTTAATGTGTTAATTGACTGTTTGTGTTATCAGTAAGGACTCTGGCAACAGCAGGCTATTAGCAGTTAAGTTTTGGAGGAGTCAAAAGTTACATGGCTCAGGCCTATAATCCTAGCAGTTTTGGAGGCTGAGGCGGGAGGATCATTTAAGGCCAGGCCAGGAGTTCGAGACCAGTCTGGGCAATACTGGAATCCCGTCTCTACAAAAAAAAAAAAGTCATACACGGATTTTCAGCTGCCTGGGAAGGGTGGAGCCCCTAACCCCCTCACTGTTCAAGGGTCAACTGTACTCAATTTCCTCATCCGTGCAATAAATCACGTCGCACCTCCGTCAAGGGATAGCTCTGCGGACTTAATGAGATGTAAACTCCAAGCGGCACGTGCGTGTACTAAGTGCTCAGTGAACGAGCTATGGCTGTCATTCCTCCAGTACCGGCCCAGCACATGATCGGGGTCCCACGAAAGGTCTCTGCTGTCGTCCCCCCGAGTCTAAGAAACCTCTGTGCTCCAGGCACAGCCCATCCTTTCAGCAGACTCTGTGCTGTCAAAAGCAGAAATAGCTGTCTATTTTGAGAACTCACGTACGATCATTGCCATGGTTACCCTGTCATGATGGCAAGCAGACAAAAGCCCTGATTTCTAGCGTTTCGGAGAGCGGCGGGAAGCTGTGGCGGAGCAGCGGGGCCGTGTGCGCCGGCTCTGCCCCGGCGGGGCGAGGCCTGGGGGGGCCGCCTCACTCCGCAGACCCTCGGTTTCCGCATCTGTCCAACGGCAGAGACAAATGTTCCCTTGTGACGGGGACGCCCTTCACTCGGCAGATAGGAAATCGCGTTTCATTCTGGTAAGAAAATGACGCTGCGAACACTCATCTCTGGGTGTCGCTACCAGCCGCTCCCTGAGTTTTGAGCAATAACTGGACAAATAGAAGAAAGCGGGCAAGAACTAACCCCAATCTCCAAGTCTCTTTAAAAGAATTTAGCTTGAGTAACAACCATGTGTTCAGGTTAAAAACAGCACCGCGGCCTGCCGACTGGGGTTCCTGGATTCCTCCTGGGGACCAAGACAAACAAGGTCTGGACAAAGCACTCGGGACAGAAACTTCAACTACTCACTGCCTATCTGAAGCTAATGAGAAAAAATAGATGCTGTGAAGCCTTGTTAAAAGCCAGGTAAACAGTCTTTTTACTGACATTAAAGAGAAAGTTTCTATACAGGATATTGAATTTGAGAATAAAAAAATTCTAGAAAAATTTAAAATACAAAATTAATTCCAACAGAAAACCTACATAAACCCTTACTCAAAAAAGAAATTAAACTGGCTGTTTAAAGAATTTCTCACTGAGTAGATTTACACTTGAGTTTTACTAACAGTTCAAGAAGCAGGTATATTATACTAACTGTTCCAGAAAAGAAAGAAATCTGCCCAGCTCACTTTAGGAGAGTTGAATAACCTTAAAATTGGGTAAAGAGAGTACAGGAAAAGAAAAAGGCCAATTTAGCCTATGAACACGTGCGTGCAAAGCCTCCGTGAAACCCTAGCAAATCGCAGGCAGCCGCGGCTGTGTCTGCAGAGCTGGGGTGGCCGGCCCGGGCCGCAGCCCGCACGGCCGTGCGCTGCCAAAGCCTCCGGGCGAGTCACCAGGCAGCCAGTGAATGGGCCTTTGGGAAGCTTTTGGCAAGAGACCTGACCCAAAGGTCACCTAGGCACAGTCAAAAGCCCAGGGAGGTCCTGAAGACCCCATATCCCTCCTTCCATACCCAGGACCTGCAAGAGCCTTCTGGAAGCTCGGTGCAGTCTGGGGAGAGGAGAATCCTGCCAAGGCCCTAAAGTCAGTGCTCACAGCAGCCATGGAAGATGGGGCGTGGAATGACAACTGAGTCACCGAAAGCCACATTTCTCGCACCCTTGAGTTCGCGGGCTGATTCGCATGTGGCTCGCACACCTCCAGGAGTATGAAATTACGCGGCCACGATTTGTGCGCGGACCCAGGAAGTGCGCAAGGTCCTCGTGACGGCTGCCCGTGTGGGTGGCCAGCGCTGCAGGAGCCCAGGGGGGCGCTGAATTCTCCCTCCAGCCCCCAGGAGCAGCACTCGAACATCCGGGGGGCACACACAACAGCGTGTCCTGTGCGGAGTCCCTGCACTCACCCTTCCTGCACACGCACGTGCTCTCTGGCTCGACGTTTAAATCCATTATTAAAATACAAATACACAGAAAAACGTAAAGAAAATATCAATCCCTTTCTCACAGTTCACCATGCAGAGACATGTTGGCATATTTCTTTCTAGAGTTTTCTCTGCTTCCATTTTTTTGGGTAGTCATTGCCTTGGTTTTTGTCCACACCAAATCTTTTAACACAGCAATTTTTCCATGTTATCGAAAAAATCTTCTAAAACAGTATTTGAAATGACGGAACAATATTCCATTATATGGGTGTCATCAATGTTGACTTACCATTTTCTGTCTTGCACACGTAGGATGTCCCTAAACTTCCATCCCTACACAGAAGGATGTGCCGTGAAGCCTCGTCTTCCTTCCCTCAGGGCTCAGACAGGGTCAGGGCTGGACCTGGGAGCAGGACCCAGCCTTTCCTCTCGTCCCCACTCTTAATCCGTGCCATTCTGATCCAGAGCTCAACACAGGCACAGCCTGGGGGCACGCGTGGCCTGAGTCAGCAGGTGGTGGGCATAAGGTGGCAGGGGCAGTGCCCCGTGGTGGGCAGAATAACAGCCCTAGCAATGGCCACACCCTAATCCCTAGAACCCATGAGTATGCTGTTACATGGCAAGGGCAAATTAAGGTCAAAGATGGAATTAAGGGTGCAATTCAGTTGACCTTGAGATGGGAAAATCACCCTCAGTTATCCCTGTGGGCCCAGTGTGGTCACCAGGGACTTTACATAAATGGAAGAGGGAGGCAGGAGGGCCAGAGTCATGAGAAAGGCTCCACCCGCTGCTGCTGACTTCCACTTCCGGGGGCGGGGCGGGGGGCATGAGCCAAGGAACGCAGACGCCTCTGGGAGCTGAAGAGGCAGGGAGACCGGTGCCCCGCAGCCTCCAGAGGGAGCACAGCCCTACAGCCCCATGCTGGACCTCTGACTGCGAGAGAATAAACTTGCGTCGTATTAAGCACCGAGTGCGTGCTCATTGGTTGTGGCAACCACAGGACAGGGATCCAGCCTGGCTATGGCTGTGGGGACAGCCCTGTCCCCTGACCCTGGGCCTCCCATCCATCCATACGCATCCATACTCCCTCACCTTAGGCGCCCGTCAGCACCGGGCCAGACCCCAGACCCCAAGTCGGCTGCCCACCTGACCACTCCTCGGAGCCCAGCAGGGACCCAAAGCCTGCTCCCGGCTGCCCCAGGCCACGGCGCCCTTCGCCAAACCAAACCACAGAGTCACCCCACAGCCACACGCCCCTGGGCAAGCTCGACCCTCAAGGAACATCAGGGGGCAGCCAGGAGGCCCTGCCCCGCCTCCCGTCCCTCCCAGGTCACCGTCACTCCTCGAGTGCACCCCTACAGGGGCCCTCCAACTTCTCCCGTGGGGACGCCTCTGAGCATCCTCTCCCCTCCAAGTCCCCACCCCTCACATCCTCCGCGGTCCTCGGCTCACTCAGAAAAAACTCGGGCCTTCCCTGGACCTCCGGGCGGTGTCCTACGTCATCCATCTCGTCCAACTGACTTGGCTCCTGCCTTTCCACCCGCTTCTGGCCACGCAGAGCCTTTGCCCCTGCAGTACCCTCCTTCTAGAACATTCTTCCCAGAGGCTGGCATGGCTCACCCCCTCAGGGTATCTGTTCCACAGTGATCTCTTCAGTGACTCTCCCTCACACCACTACCCTGCACCGGTTCTGTGGGTGCTGTTGACATCACATCACTAGTTACGTGTCCACTGTCTGTCCCCAGACGTCAGCTCCTCGAGGGAGGGCCTCTGCCTGTGGGTTCCCTGCTGTGTCCCCATGCTGGGAACAGGTGCTCACCGAATGCCTGGACAGCTGAGTGTGACACGCGGGCCGTGGGCAGCCCTGCAGAAGATTAGGGGTGGGACGTGGGGCCAGGGCGTGGCCAAGGAAGGAGGAGGAACTAGAGGCTTTGGAAGGCCCGGGCCTGGTGTAGCATCCCATCTCCGACTGCCCAGCGAAACCGGGCTGCCCAGGGGAAGACTGCGGCCGTTACTCCCAACCAGCCCTCTGCCACCTGCACCCAGACTATTGTTTTTTTGTTTTGAAACAGGGTCTCGCTCTGTCACCCAGGCTGGAGTATGATCACAGCTCACCACAGCCTTGAACTCCTGGGCTCAAGCGATCCTCCTGCCTCAGCCTCCTGAGTAGCTGGGACTACAGGCGCGCACCGCCATGCTCGGCCAGTGTTTTGTTGAGACAGGGCCTCACTATTGCCCAGGCTGGATTTGAACTCCTGGCCTCAAACAATTCTTCCACCTCAGCCTCCCAAAGTGCTGGGATTACAGGCATGAGGTGCCCATCCTGGCCCCCAGGCTAATAAAGCCCCTCCAGGGGCCAGCTGGATCTCTCATTTGCTGGCTCATTTCCAGACACTGTTGTAGGCACTGGGGACAGACAGAGAGGGGACCCAGACAAAGTCCCTGCCCTCCAGCTGGGGGACTCTCCTGGGTCCCTGCTACCCCTGCAGGGTGACCTGGGAAGGACAACACCAAGGTCTGATCTTGTGCCTTCAAGGGCCTCTGGGGACCACGAGGCAGTGTGCAGCTGGCAGCCACAACCCAGCACCAAGCAGCCCAGCCCTGCCGCTATTCAGTTTGGGTGACCTTGGGCCAACCCCTGGAACGTCAGTTTCCTCTTCTGTGTAGCAACTCCCTCGGGGTGTGTGTGATTAGATGAGAGAACTTGAGTAAAGCGCTTGGCTGGGCAGGGCTCCGAGTGGTTGGGGAACGTGGGCTGTTCGCTGGCGATGTTGTGTTACAGTGTGTCCCTGGGCCCCGTTCAGCCCCAGACACCCCCGTGGGAGCCCTCATGGCAGGCCCCGTGGTGGGCTCTAGGACAAGGAGGTGACATGTCACAGACCCTGCCCCCAGGAAGCTCACAGCTGCTGTGGGAGGTGGGACAGCCCATGGAAAGTTCCACAGGGTGTGGCCAGTTCTGTGAGGAAGGGAAGCTTTGGGGGCCATAGAGGTACACAGGAGGGTCCTGACTCAACTGGAAGTCAGAGAAGGCTTCCTGGAGGAGGTGACACCTTAGTCTGGTGCCCCCTTAGCTTCCAGGTCCCCTGACCCTCATCCTAGTAGCCCGACCCTTGGAAGCTGCACGGTTCCTAGCTGTGCAGGGACTCTGGGGGGGGGGGCAGCAGGTGGCAAGACCAGGCTCCCCGACCAGCCAGCGCCAAAGAAGCATGGCACCCGCCCACCCTGGCCAATCTAGGACATGCTGGCCCACGCCTGCCACCCCTGCGGCTCCAGCACAAGACGGGGCGCCTCCCCACCCACCCGCCTGCCTGCCACACTGTCCCGGGGTGTGGGCACTTACGCTTGGAGTGTTTATCGCACAGGGCAGCCGCCCGCATGTCACAGAGCCGCAGAGAGCCCTTGCTGCTGCTGTAGACGAAGAGGTTGCAGTGGTGTGGGTGGAACTCGGACGCTGTGATCACCTCCGTGAGGTCCTCCATGTTGGCGGGCTTGATGTCCACAATGTCTGGGGCGCACAGTCAAGGAAGAGGCAGTAGGTGCACCCTTGCCGCCCTGCCTCCCCTGGGGCTCTCCAACATCTCTCCCAGGCAACGCCATCTACCCTGTGAGCCACCGCTCTGCTCCCCGGACCCCTAAACACTCCAGCCCGGAGAGTCTGGGCAAAGGTCTGCCCACCCTGGGCTCTGATCTGTGCCTTCCTGGGACCTGGAATACGGGGCTCTGGGATGCAGCTCGGTCCTCCCTACTGGGCCGGCCGTGTAGAGAGAAGGGGTTTCTGTCTGCTGCTGTGACAAGTGGAACCCCTGGGCCTGAGGGCAGGGCAGACAGCACGAAAGGCAGAGTGGAGAGAAAGGCCTGGTGTTATCTGCTGAATCCTGGACCAAGCTGAACCTGAAGCCACTCTCCCAGACTGTTAAATATGGGAGCCAATAAATTGTCAACTTTTGTTTAGCATTAAGAATTTTATAGCCTGCAAAGAAAGCGTCCCTGACAGATACACTGGACCACAGAAAGGGTAGGCAGCTCGTCCAGGTAACCCTGTAGTGGGCGGTCAAGCTAGATCCAGCCTCGCAACCTCCCAGGCTCCAAAGTGTGCCCTTCCCTGCTGCCCAGCAGCAAACCAGAGCCCTTGGCATGGGCGAGGCTTCCCAGCCCCAGGTCCTACATGCCAGTCACCCTGCCTGAAAGGCTCTGACAATGACAGCCTTGGTCTCTGGTCCCCCCAGCCCTGCACAGGGCTTTGCACGCCCTGTTCCCTCTGACGTCGTGTGCATGTGAGGCCTGGAGTCCGAGCTCTGGGGTGTGAATCCCAGCACTGCCGCCTCCTGGCAGTGTGATCCCGAATGAGTTCCCCAGCCCTCTGGGACTCATTTCCCCATCTGCAGAGTGGACTAACAGTTCTAACCTCCTAGTTTTCTTGTAAAGATTAACAGAGGCAAAGCCCAACGTCTGACTCGTTGCGAAGTGTAATGAATGTCAGTTGCCATTATTAATGTTATTATTATTTTTATTATCTGGAGAATACTGACTGAAACTCTGAGACGCATCTGCTGGGAGCCCGCGGCCCTGCCCCCTCCAGCCCACGCTGTTTCCTTCCTCAGTAGGGAAGTGGTGCCTTCTGAGTCCTGTGAACGCAGAGGTCAGGGGAGACGGCTGTGCAGTCAGAGGCACCAAGGAAGGTCTCTGCTCACACGCAGACCTTGCTTGCTGGAAGCGTCACTGACCAGCAACGGAGTCACATAAAAAACACAAAGGCAGGGAGATGAGCTAAGTCATCAATGCCTGGTTAGCTTCCCAGGAAATGATGGTTTTCTGGTGTGAAAAGAAGCAGAGAGTAAATAATGAACAATGATACTAAAGGTTAGCTCGAAAAAGTGGCAGACTCCTGCTAATTTCACCAGCACCCGCCTGGTGACCCATCCTTCAGAGGCCAGCGTGCTGCAGGTGACTTTCCGTGACACTCTGCCTGCTGGAAATGGCTCTTGCCTCCTGCTGAACACCACTGAAATGGTGCCTGGAGGAACAGCGCGGCTGTGTATGAAACGTCACGCGCATCAGTGCGCGGCACCTTTTTAACGTTCTGCACCGAAGGGTCAGGGCAGGCAGGGCCTAGACCGTCTCTGCGGAACTCGGCAGCAAACGACAGCCAAGGAAGCTGTGGAGGAAGCAGAAGTGCCCGGGGAGCGCAGGTCACACGGACCCCTGTGTGTGTCGCCGTCAGGACACTCCTTCCTGCTCTATCTCCTCGGTCATGGCTTCTGGGGGGTGGGCAGGATGCAATGGGACACAGCGGAAACGCCACATCTGGGGGTTCTCCGAACACGCCGCCCTCCAGGACCCAGAGCAGCCAGAGGACGTGTTGTTTTTGCCAGTGAATGGACGAGCGACGTATGTCGGCTCCAAGATGAAACGTGGAGAGCCGGTTTGCCACGCGGTTTGCCACGACGCTCTTCCCTCTGCAGACGGCACCAAAGCCGACATTGGAGGGCACACTCGCGGCACGAGTGGAAAATACGGCTGGGCTATTCGCAGCCTAGGAGACTCTGGGGTTGGTTGTTGCTGCAGCACGACCCAACCCTCCTGACTGGCTCAGTGTTGACGCAGACGCTGGCCCTTCCCACCTCGGGGTGCTCCGTAACTTTTAAAAGTATACAGAGAAGCCTTCTGTGGCAAACACCTGACATGGCCACCCAGGCTGGCTGCGGGACAAGGACAAGAGATTGAGGGTCCGGGTGCAGGCTGGGGAGACAGAGTCACCAAAGGCAAAAGGGCCAAGGGCCTGGTATATGGTTTGCGGGGAGAGAGTCCCCCAAACCTGGGTCCTGCCAACAGCCCAGGCCCACGGTTCTTACAGCCTCAGCGTCCTCGGGAAATCTCTCTTGCTGTTTCAAACAGTGGACTTTGGACACAGTGGCTGCTGGGAAAACAGTAATGTCAAGCACAGAGGTTTGTACCCACCTTACCCTGGTAGAGGAAGACAGTCATGGTCGTGGCCAACTTGGCAGGGTCCCCACTGGGCAGGAGCTCCCTGAGGCCCGGTAGGCAGTCTGCACCTCCGAATCCCAGGACCCAGGACCCTGCCAGAACCTCGGGGTAGCACAGCGTCCCTCAGGGCGCGGGCATCTGACCGGGCCTGTGGTCACTCAGTCCCTGGGATGGCCTCCGCAGGACGTCTGGCTCAGCTGGCCACAGGACCTGCCCGGGCCTGCTGCCCGGCTCTTGGCTGGTGCCATGGAGTGTGCTAAAGGGACTCCTGAGTGGGGCTGTCCCTGTTGAATTTCTCTCCATCCGTGATAAAACAGGGGCCTGAGACGGATTCCTGGTGAGGGAAGTAGCTGTGGAGAACTCCCCCCAGCATGATAATCTTGCCCCAAACTCAGACCCTGCAAAGTCCTTGACCCACGCCGTGCGGCCATGCACGTGCGGATTTAAGACTTTTGGTCCAGCAGTAACCACGCGCAGTGGCTTTAGTGGTGGTGGCCCAGCACCAGGGGCCTGCTCTCTCCAGAGTGTGCTGTGCCACCCGTGAGCACCACTTCCTTGCTGCAGGCCTCAGTTTCCCCATTTGCAAAACAAGGGGATGGATATGATCCCAGAGTGCCCTTTCCTTTCCAGGATTAACCCCCAGGTGGCCCGTCCTCTGTTTCATAATCGCCACATAAATCCCACCCGTAAAACTGTGCTTTACAAGGTTCATTTCTGGACTGGCCGCCCTTGGGAATGAGCATAATGAGACTCAGTTTGGAGTCCCCTCCCTGGCAAAGCTGGCTGAATTATTCATGTTCTGTTTTTCTTTCTAATTCTACTCCAACTGTCTGGTGGGCCTTTGTTTAACTTTCAATTGCACTTGGGCAGCTAAGGATCATTTTCCCTGCAGAAAAGCTTGTCAGACGCAGGTCGGCATGCAGGAGAGCAGTCACGTGGAGAGGACAGACGGGAGAAGCGACATGACCCTCAAATCCCAGATGCCTCAGCTGAGTGCAAGTTATTCTTCTGCAGTGGCCCCCAAAAGACAGGTCCATGATGTCCTAACCCCCAGAGACTATGAATGTGACCTTAGTTGCGAAAAGGGTCTTTCCAGATTTGGTCAAGGACTTTGAGATGGCCCTAAATCCAACGACAAGTGTCTCCATAAGAGACAGAAGAGGAGAACACAGACACCAGAGGAGGCGGCCATGTGAACACGGAGGCAGAGACTGGGGAGATGTGGCCGCAAGCCCAGGACACCTGGAGCCACCAGGAGCTGGAGGAGACAAGGATCCTCTCCCAGAACCTTCAGAGACAGCACGGCTCTGCTGGCACCTTGATTTTGAATTTCTGGCCTCCGGGACTGTGAGAGAATAAATTTTTGTTGTTTGGAGCCACAGAGTTTGTGGCAATTTGTTACGGCAGCCACCAGACACTAATACACCCAGGTTGCTCCCTGGGAGCTGGGAAATGGCAACAGGGACATAATGCTAGTATCGCGGATGTCTTTATATCCACCCAGGCTGGGCGTTTCCCTATAATTCCCTGTTTCAGCAGCCCCAGCCCTGAGCACCAGTCATCAGGACAGCTTCCTGGTCCTTCTCTCTAACTCCTTCCCCTACGTAACCAGTGTGAAAGTGCTGGAGGCTCCCTGCTCTGCCCCTCAGCCCTGGCCATCACCATCTCTGTCTCCATGGGGGTCCGTGTCCAAGCTCAGCTAGAGTGAACTTCCTCCCGTAGCTGCAGGACTTCCCCCTGCCCTGCTGTGGCCTCCCGGCACGCCCACCCTGCCTGTCTTCCCCCATCTCGCCCTGGGCCACGTCTCCCTCCCGCCTCCAGCCACATTCAGCAGTTCGGAGTCTCCAGAACATCCCAAGGTCGTGGTGGTCTCTGCCTGAACCCCAAGGTGAGCTTTACCCATCTGCTCACCCTCGCAGACCTCGCCTCCTGTGCGTCACCGTGCCGTGTACGTGCCCAGCTCTCCCTCTTGACGGGTGGCACCAAGGCGGGACCCTTGTCTCATTCACCTCCGTGCCCCCGCCGCCCCCTCACACTCGGCCTGCCCAGAGCTGGCGCTCGGGCGCGTGTGCTGCGAGACCGACTGGAGAATGAATGTCAGATGAGGAGGTGCCTCAGTCTTCCCTCAGGCACAGGCCTTGCAATTTAGAGATCCTATCCACAGGCACTTCCGCACCCCGCCCAGCCGGCCAGGTGGTGCTGCCTTTAGCTTTACTTAGGGGAGGAGACCAGGCTCCGGGCTTCCCACAGCTGGTGAGCAGCAGAGCTGACGTCAGAACCAGCCTGCACGACCGCAAATCCAGCTTGGGCCCCTCCTCACACAGCCCCCACGGCCAGGCCCCCCGCCCCTCAGAGGAAATCGCAGGGTGAGCGCACCGAGGCAGCGCCCAATCACTCCAGGGCCTTTGCACTTACGGCCTTCAGATCTCCATCCAAACGGTCCTTCGTGACATGGCCTTCTTCTCTAAACTGCCCCTCCCCCCAAAATAAACGTATCTTTTTTACCTTGCTTAGCATATATGTTTTTTGCTTTATATTTCTGCAAGCACTAATCACGGCTTATCACATTATTGGCTTATCTGTTACTGCCACCTCTAGTGAGGGCAGGGACTTGTCTGTCTGGATCCCTGTTGTACCTTCAGTGCCTAGCGCATAGTAGGTGTTTAGTAAAGAGTTGCTGGCTGAATGAATGAATCAGTTGTGGGCCCATTGTGGGCCCCTCTGATCAGCAGCCGGGGAGCAGACACTGCAAACCCATCTCGAGTGGGGGGACCCTTGAAGTGGAGAAGCCGGGTCAAGGCTAGGGCGTGACGGGGCTTCCTTTAGGAACGGACTGTCACTGACACGGGCCACTGGCAGGGGCTGTTCCCCTGCAGCCACGTGAATGCAGAGCACTGCGGACCAGGAAGCACACGGCTCGTCCAGCGTCTGGAAGTTCATCAGAAGGACCGATTCCCACACCGCTTCCTCTGGCCCCTCTGCTCCCAAGCCTGTCAGCACCATCTTCTCAGGCTGTCTGTGCACGGCTGACTCAAATCTATGGCTCGTTCAATACCCCACCTCCCGTGGAGTGAGGTGCACCCCTTCTGACCCCTTCTGCAGACGGGGAAATGGAGGCTCAGGGCTGAGCAGAGAAGGGGCCAGACCACGACTGGACATCAGCTGGGCTCCAGAGTGTGCACTATGCTCTCCGTGACATGGGAGCATGATCCCTGACCACTGAAGACCTGGGGTGAATCCAGACGCTGCCACCTGTTAGCTGTGTATCCTTGGGCAAGTTTCTGAACCTCTCTGGGCCTCGTTTCCCCAACTTCAGGATGGCATTATATTCTCTACTTGCTAGGGTTGTTGTAAGGATCAAGGTAGTTCATGTGACATGCTGGGAACGGGGCCCAGCACAGAGCAGGTGCTTTGCAAATGAACACCTGCCTGACACAGGCACGTGCTGACTGCTGCCAGAGAGCCTGACTCCAGCCTCAAGTCTGCCTTTGATCTGCTGTGGAGCCTTGGGCCAGTGACTCAGCCTCTCTGGACTCTCTGTCACTTGCAGCTGGGGAGCAGGAGAGGAAAGTCGCAGTTGTCGGCATGAGATGGGAACAGCGGGGCAGTGGGCAGGGAAGGGCTACCATTTTGCCGGAGGGCCTAGGGGCCTGGGGACCTGGGGATACCTCTGGTTCCTGGCAGCTCTCTGGATCCAGCTCCCCATGTCTTACAGTGGAACCCTTTTCCTCCCCGTGGCCAAGTGCACACTCACCGGTGTCACCTCTCAACCAGTGGTTGGCAGATGTTTCTATAAAGGGCCAGAAAGTATTTTAGTCTTGGCCAGACCCAAGGTCTCCATCGCAACGGTAACTACCTCACTCTGCTCCTGCAGTACAATGCCAGCCACAGGCAATATGTAAACAAAGGACACGGCCATATGCCAAGAAAACTTCATCAGCAGGGCCCGACGCTGGGGCCGAACTTTTGCCAGGCCGGGTCTAGAGCAGAGATTGCAATTTTGCTTCTGGACCCACAGCCCCCCGTACCACGTGCAGCCCCCGCTTCAGTGTCAGATGGAGCAAGGGCAGCCCCGGAAGGGCAGGTGGGGCCCTGTCCACGCCACACCCCAGCATGAGGAGCCCCTCGCCCTGCCAGGTAGGAGTGCCGGTGTCCTCAGCTATTCATACCAGTCTCGCGGGCTCAGAGTCCACAACCGGGGGAGTCAACAAGCCTCAGAAACTGGGGTTGTCCTGCCTAAGAACAAGGTCTGTGGTTCTTCCTGCCAAGGACACAGGAAACATACTCCATACAGGTCTGCAGTCATCAGGTTTATGGAGGTTTTTGTAGAAACTCCTTCATCTCCTGCTGCCAAAGGCGTTACCTGGTCTCCTGAAGCCCAGCCAGGGCCAGGCCAGAACCACGCACCATTGCAAAGTGCTGAAGAAACGTCGGGGAGGAGGTCGTGACGGGTTTTAGTGGAGATGCCACGACAAACTAGTCTGCAAGGACATAGCTTGAGACAGTACTAACCCCAGAGAGCTGTGCACATGGCCAGGCACGTAGCCCGGCCTGCAGGAAGGGGCTGCCCGTGTTCCAATCCCACCCAGGAGGGGAGGGCAGCCTGGGTGGGGCAGTGACTTGCTCAGGGCCACACAGGGCACCAAGCTAGAGTGAGGACTGAAAGCCTGGCTTCCGAACTTCCAGCCAGTGTTCCTCCTACTCTTCTGGAGTAAATGTATTTCCAGCACAATCTGCAGCTCTCCCCACGGGGTCAGCTCCCCTAAGCTCCGAAAGCCAAGGCTGGCTGGACAGGTTTGTGTCCTCAGTAAGGCAGGTGCTGGGTGCAGACCAGGGTTCCATGAAAGGGAAGGCTGCAGCCTCCGACCCCATTGATTTAACTGAGCAAAGCATGGTTCATCCAGAGGTCTCGGCAGGAGCCTGCTCTCAGGATTGAGGCTGTTACCATGGCAACCAAGCAGCCGAAGCTAGGGATGGAGGCGGCCCTGCCAACAACCATGCCACAAAAGGCCTCCCACGCAGGCTCACCAGGGACGCTGGATGTGGAGGTGCCCTGGAAGGCCTCCTGTATACAAGCAGTCTTGAAAACCTGCTTTTTTTTTCAAAATCAGATTTTCTCCAAAAGATGACCTGGCTGCAAGCACTCAGGCCAAGGTATGTCAGACGCTACAGGAGGGTTCCTGGCCGCCACAGCAAAATGCTAAAGGCTGAGTGGCTTAAGTGACATTCATTTCTTACACTTTTGGAGGCTAGAAGTCTAAGATCAAGGAGTCGGCAGGCTGGTTCCTTCAAGGCCTGCCTCCTTGGCTCTAAGGTGGCTGCCTCCCTGCTGTGTCCTCACGTGGTCTTTCCTCTGTGCACGTGGCCTTGCTGTCTGCGTGTCCTTCTTGTAAGAACACCCGTTAGATTGGGTCAGGGACTCTCCTGTGGGCTGTAGTTTAATTTAATTACCTCTTTTAGAGGCCCTGTATCCAAATACAGTCTGAGGTTCTGGGGGTTAGGGCTTCAACACAGTAAATTTAGGGGGCACACAATTTAGCCTGTAACAGCTTCCTTCCTTCTCTGCTCAGAGCATCCTATTGATGATGGTACGATCCTTCTTGGGGAGCAGAACCCAGATTGCTGGGGCCACGGGAGAGGGGAAGTTACAGCCCCCTGTACAAGCCCACTTGGCCCTGTTCTCTCTCCGTGTGATGCGCAGGTCTACACAGCTCCACCACTTATGTGATTCCCAAGTGCTTGGAAAGGAACCGCTAAGCTATGACATGGCAAGAAAGCGCTGACTTCTGAGTCCCGAAGACCAGGGCTTGAAAGGCCAGCCCACCCACCTAATGCCTGGGTGACCTCTCAGACTCAGCCTGCAGAATGGGTTGATGCCTTCTACTTTGCAGAGTTCTAATGAGGATTCCAAGAGATGACATATGTCAAAAGACCTACCACATGGTTAAAGCTAAAGGTAATTAAATCAGAATTAAGAATTGGTGTCTTTCTCTCTCTCTCCCTCTGGAAAAAAAAAAAATTAAAACTAAGCAGGTTGCAAAAGCTGCAATGCTTGTCACCCCCTGGAGGACTGTGAAGGTCTGTGCTGAAGTGCACGCCTTGGTGTCTAAGACCTGGGAGGGGAAATCCAAGGTTGAACAGAGCTGGCGTGCACACCCAGGCAACTGCACACCCATGGCACTGAGCCCTGTCTTGACCTCCGGGGCGCCCCGCCCAGCAGGGGAGTCAGATTCAGTTCCGTGATCCATGCTCCGGGACCGACACACAGGTGCATGTGGTGGGGGTGTCTCACGAGGCCCTGAGCTGCCTGGAGAGTCAGGGAAGGGTCCTCTGAGACCGGAGGCGAGGGGTAGTCGTCCGGCAGAGTCCGCGGGGGATGTCTGCTGTGTGCTGGGGAGGGCGTCTCTGCAGAGCATAGGCTCTGAGGGGGCTGCAAGAGGCCGGGTGGCTGGGGCCTGAGGGCGGGAGGGGGAGGGCGGGCGGAGCTGTGCTGGGGAGGATGTGGAGCTCGCGGACCTCGGAAGGAGCTGGGCTCCGTGCAGAAGGGAGAAGAGGACTTAAGAGGGGCAGCAGGGAGGGAGAGGCTTGGCAAGCTCAGGGTGGTGGAGTGCGGGCTCTGAGGGTGGGGTTGCTGAAAAGAGGCTGCGAGCGCCAGGACCATCAAGAAGAGAGAGGCAGGCCAAGGGTCTGGGGCTCCAGCCTGGGCTTGGGAGGTTTAACCGGGAGTGAGCTCTAGAGATGCCACGGAGGCCTGCCGTGGAGGGGCAGGAGGCACGTGAGGGCTGTGTGAGCCCCACCGTCCCCGCGGCGAGGGCAAACGCCAGGAGCATCACTCGGCTGCCGAAGCCGATGCACTCGGCCACACGCACCGCAGAGTGGCCTCCGCTCTACCCTGCATGAGAAGCACCTGTTTTTCTTTGGGATCTAAAACAAGAGCTGAGAAACATGACTGCCTCCACGGAGCTGGACGGGCCTCAGAGGGATCCAGGGCTTGGTGGGTCCTTGAACAAGAAAGCCCACCTCTCAGAGCCCAGGTCCACATCTGCAAAGTGGGGAGCGTGACGGCGCCGCCTCAGCGAGCTACCCGGAGAGCGAAATGCAACCGGCTGAGCCGTGCATTCGTTCAGCCCAGGCCCTGGCAGGCTGGAACATGCCATAAATAGTGGCTGTCATGGGGGCTGTTATCATGATGGGGGGCAGTGTAGCAAAACAGTTAAGTGCAGGGGTTCTGCACCTAGACAGCCCAAGTTTGAATCCCAGCCCTTTCTGTGGCTCAGTTTCCTCATCTGTCAAAGGGGGACGTTACTAGTGCCTACGACATGGTGCTGTTGGGAGGATGCAGTAAGTTGGTACGTGCAGTGTGCTCAGGACACTGTGTGGCACGGACTGAGTGCTCAGCAAGGGTGACAGCAGGCTGGGAGGTAGAGATGCTGCCCCCAACGCAGCACTGGCTGGCAAAGGGGTCCGTGCCGCAGACAGGGCATTGCTTACAGGAGGTGCTCGGTCACAGTGGAGACCGACCCACAACCGCCCTGGCCTTGTTAAGGCCCAAAGCAGGGGTGTGCCGATAACTTGAACCACCACCTCTCCAGGAAGGGAGGAACCACTTTTGTAGTGCTTATAGAATCTGTGGAAATACCAGCACCATGGCCAAATTCAAGCTACCAAAAGCGATGTCCATTGACATGGATTTGGAAAAAGACAAGAACAGTTGGCTCTTGCAAACTGGTGTAAGCTGGCTGCAGCATGCGGCTGGCATGACACAAGGTCACATTTGGCCAGACCAAGAGAGACTTGGGAGGTGAAAGACAGCTTGCGGGGTGCCAGTCCAAGGAGGGGAAACTGGGGCCAAGAAGGTGAAGCAACCTGCCAGGGGACCAAGTGGCAGATCCAGGACAGAAGCCTCAGCTCCAATGCCTGTCCGTCTAGGAGACTTCTAACGAGGCCGGGGTCCTCCCTCCCTCATCCCAACACTCATCACACTTTACTGGGCTTGTTTCATTCTTGGAGCATCTACTCTGGACCAGGCACCATCCCGGGTAGCACAGACAAGGTCCCTGCTCTCATGAAGCTGCCAGCCCTGACAGGAGACATGGAAATAAACGGATAATGAGACAGGGGCCTCAAGGGACCCCTTGAGACGAGTTCCAACAGGCTGTGCAGGGAAGGGCTCTCTGAGGAGGTGTGCACTGAGCGGCTGAGGGTGTCTGGGTGGAGAACCTTTACAGGCAGCGGGAAGAGCCAGTGCCAAGTGCGCTGCAGGAGGGGCGGCTGCTCGGCCGTGCAGAGGGCCCAGGAGGCTGAGCCCCCGGAGCAAGGGGAGGAGAAGGAAGCAAGTGGGGGTCGGGGACGGCCGCCCTCACAGGGCCTCAGAGGCCACAGAAAGGGGCAGGAGTTTACTCCAAGATAGCGGAAGTTGCTGGAGGGTTCTGAACAGGAAGTGACGTGATCTGGTTCACATTTTTTAAAAAACTTGTTGTTGCTGCTGGACAATAGGCCGTAAGGAGACATGAGGGGACACATAGCTAGTGACAACAGTGATGATGGAGGTCGATTATCTGCCAGGCTTGACAGATGCTCTCATAACACCCAGTCCCCAGGCAGCCCCGTGATGTGCGCAGGGCTCCTCCTCATTGTACAGGTGAGAGCTGAGGCACAGAGGGCCCGAGTAAGTTGACAAAGGCCACAGAGACACTGTATCTTGGGGCAAGGTTTGACCTGGCAGTCTGGGCTCCTAGACCTAAGAAGGGCCACCCATGAGGTCACTGTCATCATCAGGGTAACAGTGACGGTGGCCTGGACACGTGCCCAGGGGAGAGCCCTCTGGGCCCTGGATGCACTTGGACGTGGAACCGCAGGGCTCGCTGAGGCTTGCTTTGCTCAGCACCCATCTTCTTGTTCCACTAGAAACCCCACAAGGGAAGTATCAGGATCCCCATTCACTCAAAAGGTGCCTTTGGGCAAATTATGCAAAGTCAACTCCTCTGTGCAGAATGGAAAAGCAAAAAAATGCCCTTCTTTCCAGGGTGCCTGGCTTGGATTTCTGTCCCCACTCACCACCTCCTTCACGCAGTGGACAACCTATACAACTGTGCTTGCAGGCCCCAGCAGACACCCTGCCTGTATCCCCAGCACCTAGTCAAATGCTCACCACAAAGCAGACCCTCAGTCAGCACTGCCGCATGAATGAGCGCACAGAGCCATGGCAGGCAGCAGGAGAGCTGGAACCAGCACGGGAGTCCACACTCACAGCCGCCACTCTTACCATCAGCTCTTCCTGTCCAATAAGCTACGGACAGAGCATTCCGGCAGGTGCAGCCTAGTTTCCTTCTCTATAGACAGCTGCTGTGGGCAGGACAAGGAAACAGCCTGTAAGGAGCCTGAGGGTGGGTCACCGGCTGGTGAGGGTCGCAGGTCTACACCGCATTCAGCCCCCTTCTCACAGGCCATTTGGCCCTCATGGCCCTGGTAAAGAAGACACACCCCCATCACATGGATGAGAAAAATGGGGCTCAGGAAGCCTGGGAGACTGGGCAGGGCCAGTGGCAGAGGCAGGGGTGGGCTGCGGGCTCTGAGCTCCTTGGCCCAGCACAGGGCCTGGCAGGTGGAGGGACCTTGGTGGGTCCCTCCCGTGGGTACCCCCCTTGCTCCCAGCACGGAGAACAAGCAGGGCCCCAGGCAGGTGTGCACTGACCGAGGCTCCGAGCCTCCCGCAGGCACTCGCTACAGCCCCTCCAGCCCCGCTGGCTACAGAGACCTGCTCCGTACATGGCGATCAGAAATTCGTCCCCGGCTGAAGCCTGGAGTGACGCCAGCTTCCACCATGAGAAATCGCTCTGGGGGAAACCAACTGAACCATCTCTAAAATTCTCCAGTGCTAAAAATAAAGCAGAGGTCCATCAGCTGAGGCCTCCTGTGCAATTTGTCACCTTTAAGACACATCGAACTCAGGAAAAATCACTCAGCACTGCGTAACCGTCTCAAAATGTTGGTGTTAAAGGACGGGAGAGGTTGTTTAAGGAGGTGTTGAAGGAGCACTGGGGAATAAAGCGCTCCAATCACTAGGTCAGAGATGCAGGCACTTTATGAGAACCAATCTTAAATATCTGAGGGGCTGTTATTAAAAAGAGAAAATAATACCATCCTCTTGCTGGGCCTCGATCCGGTAGCAGGCCCTTTGAGTGAAAGATTCCTAAATCCTCACAAATGTCCTCATGATAAGGAATTTTGCCCATTCCACACTTGGAAGCTGGTGGCCCAGGAGGCTGAGCAGTGGGGCTGAGCACAGGCCCACCCTGCTCGCTGGTGTCTGGGGTCTGGCGGTCTCTGAGCCACCTGGAGTACAGCCCGACGGGGGCGGGGGATCTATATCCTGAGGCCACACGGACACAGTGAACTCCCAGCCTGTCCCTCTACCACCGTTCACAAGCCTCCGCGGTGTGCCAGGCCCCGCATGGAGGGCAGGGATACGGAGAGCCCTCCCCCAGGTTCCTAATCCCAGGGCCTCCACCAGAAAATGGAGGGGAGGCTTCATGGTAACAGAAAACTCGTGTGACCAGAGAGAGGCCAAGGAGCCCAGAGCGGCTCTGAGCAGCCCAGGAGGGGTGTGGCGAGGACAGGGCAGAGGCGCCCGGCGGCCATGGGCTGCCCTCACCCACACCGTGACGGGAACCCGGCTGCCCCCTGAGCACGTCCGACGCGCAGGAACCTGAGAGGTGGGCGAGGGCCCGTCACCAAGGCTGCAGGGGAACCTCTGAGGGCCTCAGCGGGGCTGACACGCCGGGACCCACGGTTCTGGCAGCTTCGCAGAGGCCGGCGGGCGGGACGGCGCCAGGGCAGGGGCCTCCTCCCATCCTGAGGATGAGAGTGAGAAAGGAGGCAGGGAGGGGTCCTGATGTTTGGGTGTTGGAGACGGAACAGGCCCGGCGGCCGCAGAGATCCTCGAACCGAGACAGCCGGTTATGGAGTCCAGCAGAGATGCCCCCTGAGTCCTTTCTCCATGCCAAACAGAACGATGCCCTCTTTGTCTCCCTCACTAAAGAACACTTCCTTTCCTTGACACGGTTACTAAAACTCAGCCGTGCTGAGACGGAAAGTGTTGCCGATTAGACGTGCGGAGACGGTCACACAGCACAGTCCCTCCCGGGGACTCTGAGGTGGGACACGCACCCTCAGGCCAAGCGAGGACACCAGAGAGCAAGCATTAAGAACGCGAACCCCAAGTCCCGCCCACGCCGTCCCTTCCCTCTGCTTGGGCGCAGGCGCGACCCGGTTTCCTCATGGGCGCTGACCAGAGCCGCCGCCAGCCGACAGGCAGGCTCCTCCCAGCGGGGCCTGCTCAAGGGTGTCTCAAACACTCAGAGTTGTCCCCAGCTCTGCAGAGAGTCACGGCTGCCTGCTGGCCTCCTGCCAGTCGGAAAGGAAATGCCTTTTCTAATCACTCAGCTGCTCCCAGCCATTCGGCACCTGCAGCCCACCGTGCCGACACCCGCCTGCCCGGGCAGGCTTGCCCCACGGACGTGGGCTGCGCCTCTGCTCCAGGCCCATGTCTGCTCGCTCCTGTGGCCAGGCAGCAGCAGGCCGTGGGGACCGCCAGGTGCAATGTGGTTCCCCAGTGAATTAATCTAATCAGGAGAGGTTTCCACAACCACCTACCCCCAAACACCTGAGTTTTGTAGGCCGGGGCTGCCTGGAGCCCAGCTCTGAAGCCTCAGAGTTCTATACACACTCCTCTGTCGCAAACGGTCAGGACGGCTCCTATTTTGTTCCCTGGCGACACGCACTACAGCATGACGAGGGAGGGGTACTGAAAAGACCGCGGCTCAGAGAGGTCTGACTCCCCCAAGGTCACGGAGCTGGAAGGTGCGGCCGGCTCACACAGAAACTCCCAGCTCTGAAGGCACGTGTTTGCCCCACACCCTCTCGCCGGGCTGGGGAACGTCCGACGCTTTGCTCCAAGCCCTTCCCAGTTCCCTTCCCTCTAGTTCCTGAGGGTCTCCCTGGCCGCAGCTGGCTCTCAGCCCCCAAAGCCATTTGTTACCTTCTTTTCCTCCTTCCCAGATTGTCCCCTGCTCCCGCACTCCCCTCCGCAAGCCCGGCTGCTGCTCCGAGGGCTCACTCTGAGGGGCGAGACACGGCGGTAGCAGGCGTGCGCCCCCTTGCCAGGAGCTGCTCAGCTCCGGGTGCCCAGGGCTGCCCGGCTGGAGGCTGTCTGGGGCACAACGGCTCTTGGGGGGTCCTCCCACCACCCTCATTACACGACTGGCAGCGCCCTTCACAAAGGCAGCTGGGTGCAGAGGTCAGAAGTGGGGACTCCAGGGCCGGAGGGCCTGGGTTCGAATGCCAGCTTCGACACTCGGAGGGCCTGGGTTCGAATGCCAGCTTCGACACTCGGAGGGCCTGGGTTCGAATGCCAGCTTCGACACTCGGAGGGCCTGGGTTCGAATGCCAGCTTCGAC
>CAUYSK010091107.1:0-24003 GCA_963575035.1 Avahi laniger | reverse complement strand
ATCATCATAGCTCACTGCAACCTCAAACTCCTGGGCTCAAGTGATCCTCCTGCCTCAGCCTCTGAAGTAGGTGGGACTACAGGCACGCACCACCATGCTGCTGGGCTAATTTTTCTATTCTTGGTGGTGGTGGTTGGGGGGCGTGTCTCTTGGTCTCTTGCTCAGGCTGGTCTTGAACTCCTGACCTCAAGTGATCCTCCTGCCTCGGCCTCCCAGAGTGCCAAGATTACAGACGTGAGCCACCGCAACCAGCTATTTGCAGCTTTTTTCTGAGGCCGCTTTCAGGCCTGAAAATTCTTTGAAACTCTTCAACAACTTTAATCTGTGTTCATCAGGGATACTGAATTCTTAGGGCTACTGGATTCTGGTGATAACATGAAAAAAATCAATTCAGGTGTTGCAGAGGCCCCTCCAGTTTCCCTGGAGGACTTATGTATCCAATGGGGACAGTTCCCTGGGCCTCTCTCACCTGAGCTTCCCTCCCTTGCCTGGGAGAGGAGGGCCCTTTTAGTGAACTTTTTTGCTTACTAAAGTGTTTTTCTTAAAGTATTTTTTGGGGAAAGGGAGCTCTGAAATTCATTTAGACACCAGAATGGCATTTGAATCAAGGACTCTAATTAACTAGCTCACCTGGGGGGAGAAAAATCACATTTGTGGCATTTACCCTTTTAATATTTCGCAGGAAGAGTTTCACAAACTTGATTCTCCAGCATCATTTCGATAAAACTCACTTCAGTTGCTGTGTCAGCAGAAACCTACTTGAATTCTGTTAACAGGAGCTAAAAGGAAGACAACCATAACCACAAAAACCATACCTCTCCTCCCACCCTACGCAAGTGTCTTATTGGGTGGGAGCAATGCACGCAAGGTCCTTAAAAGCAGTAAGAGAATGGGCTTCGAATCTGACAGGCCTGGGTTTGGAGTCTGTACCTGCCATCTACGTGGGGATGACCTTAGGGTTTTTTCTGAAGCTCAGTTTCTTCATCTATACATAAAGCAGGGGCAGTAATACCAAGGGCTCATGCCTGTAATCCTAGCACTTTGGGAGGCGGAGGCAGGAGGATCCCTTGAGCCCAGGAGTTTGAGGTTACAGTGAGCTATGATGATTTCACTGCACTCTAGCCCTGGCACAGGCAACACAACAAGACTGGGTCTCAAAAGCAAACAAACAAAAACCCAAATATACCAAGTCACTATGAGCCTTTACATTCAACGAGTTAATATAGTGCATGAAAATTCTTGGCACATAATATGTATTTAATCCATTATGTTTATCCGGGCTTCTGTTTTTGTTTTTTTTTTTTAATGGAGAGTTAACAGGTGGTATCTGTCCCTGAAAAGAGAGTGTGGCTTTCATATACTCTGCAATGTAAACAGTAGTAAAAGAATAAAAGTTGTCATAACTTGGAGCACAGGGCCTCTGAGGATGACCAGCATCCTTCCAGGAAGGAGGAGTTCCTCTCCACTGCAGAGCACTCTCCCTAGCAAGGTCTGTCCAGCATCAGACTGTGCTCCAAGAGATGCTTCTAGGCTTTCCAGGACTGGAGTTAGATTATGTTCTGCCTTAGCCCCAGGCTGAGTACCACCTTGGCCTCTGCCTACAGGCCTGGGCACACCCATCCCAGCCTTGTAAGTCACCCAGGAGCCTGCAAAGGGTCAGCCCAGACTACAGCTTCCTCCTTCCATCCCAGAACTCTCTCCAAACACCAGTGTGGGCCACCTCAGACTCTTAATCCATTCAGGCCACAGATGACTCTGGATTGCATAGCTAATTCTTCTCTCAACTTTGTGGCCAGCTAAACTCATCATTCCCAGAATACTGCTGGGTTTTTACACCAGGGAGAGGATGCTGGGTTTTGCGATTGTGCCATTGCAGGGTAGCGGAAGCTCTGTGGTCCAGGCAGAGAGGCTCGAACAGGGTCTGGGGCAGGAATGAGCTTGCCAGGGTCTCAGGAGCAACAGCCACAAAGAGAGGCCAGTGTAGCCCCAGGCAATGAGTTTGGGAGAATTAGGTATGAGTTGAGGTTGGAGAAGGTGGCAGAGTCAGCCATGTAGGCCTTATAGACTGTCTTAGTCTGCTCAGGCTGCTATAACAAAATGCCATAGATTTATGGATGACGTCTACAACAGACATTTATTTCTCATAGCCCTGGAGGCTGGTAAGTTCAAGATCAAGGTGCTGGTGATTCAGTTCTTGGGGAGGGCCCTCCTGCTTGCTTGGAGATGTCTGCCAATTGGACATGTGCTCACATAGCCTTTCCTAAGTGCATGCCACAGAGAGAGAGAGAGAAAGAGCGCTCTTCTTTTTCTTCTGTCAATATTAAATAGAATTGTATTTACTATTTTACATTAAAATAACACTATAGTAGGATCTCATTTTTGTTAAAATTATGTTTGTCTCTGGGTAGTCACCTAATGTAGCCTTCTGTCTATATATATGTATATGTCTAGAGTGTTTACTTAACGTTGAAGATAGTAATTAGGATTTCAGATGATTTTTAAATTTCTCTGTGCTTTTCTGAAATGCTCAAATACTTTATAATGAGCATCTTATTCTTGTAAAACTCAGTCTAAAAAATTAAGAAAATGAAAATAGTTTTTAGCAACTGTGGAACAATATAAATAGCCTTATACTTTAGGTTTACCTACTTTACTAAATAGAAGAATATCTACATGAAAATTGGCACCGTTCTTTGAGATGGGAAAATGTAGGTATCTGGATATAATTGAAAAGTGGCAACTTATAGCAACTTTCTGCTCCTTCCACATAATATTAAAATATGGAAACAATCCTAAACACAGATAGTCTGAAATCTGCTTATCAGTGAACTAGAGACAAAATGTTTCCAAAGGAAAAGCAAGAACCTTTAATTGCTCACGAGATAGAAGCAGGCCTGTGAGTTTTTCTAGTGGTTTATAATGTGTTCATCTGTGCTGGAGGATAGCTTAAAAATAATTTGCTGTCTTTGCAATCTTTACAAATCTTTGATTGTTATAGTCAGCTTTGTTCCATTATATCACATTTCTAGAAGTATCGTAGATTTGAATGAGGATCATCTCAATTCATAAGTCTATTATTCTACGGAGATGGGGGAGTGGTGGGAATTTATGGTGCCAGAAGCAGTTCCCTATACGAGTAAGTCCTTAACTAGCCACACAGGATCTGAGAAGCTAGGTAGCCAGCTAGTCACTATTCCCTTCCACCACCTCCCCCAGAAATGAAAAAATGAAGAGTACTTTAACAAACTTGGAAAGCAAACAAGAGTAAGTAATACATAATAACTAAAAGTGAAGGCATGAAGGGGTGAAGCAGAATTTTAGGTGTCACTCTCCTGGTGGTAATTTGAGGGGCCGTGGAATGGGGTGGCTGTTGTGGAAGGGGTCCTGCAAGTGAATGTGGATGGTTATTGGCACCCGTGTTTGGACTGAGGGGGGATGGGAGGGGCCAGAAGAGAAGATATGCTAACAGGAAGGTGAGGGAACATCAGGCCTTTTCTCCTGAAAAACATCAGGTCCCTCAGGCAGGGTTTTAGCTGCTGCCCCAGCACCTTGGTCACACCTATACTTGAGCAATTCTCCCGCCTTGTCACCATGTGTTTATAGATCTTTTGCCTTCATCACATTGTGAGCAGGCTCCCTGTTACATATCGTCTTCTCTATACCTACCCCAGGGTACATGCAGGCATTCGAGAAAGATTTGTTGGAGGAGAGTTACGATTCCTGTGTGCCATTCAGTGTACAAGTCAACTAAATTGCACCATTAGTCTCTAAACTTTTTAATGTTAGTTTCCTTTGCTCCCAAGTGATGACACTTTACAACTATATTGCAAATATATTGATATATAAAGACATATACATATATAAATATATATATGTGTGTTTATGTCTGTATGTTACTGAAACTTCGACACTTGTCCCCAAGGCTGCATCAGAAGAACCAGGACAAGTGGTTTGAGGAAAAGGAAAGAGAAATTTATTAATTTGCCAGCAAATGAGGAGGATGGCAGACTCTGGTCTTAAAGTACCATCATCCTATCTATAAGCAGAAATACAGAGCTTTTAAAGGCAGTCTTTAGCTTTCAGCTATTGCTATTTAACTATAGTATCTCTGGTGAAGATAATCTTATGACCTTTGCCTGGACAATTCTGTTGAGCCACCTCCAGTGCTATCAAGAACACAGGATATTCCTCTGCACCTCTGATACTGGCCTCAGGCAGGGATGCAGATTTTAATTCACAAAAAGAACTGGGGGGAGGTTTTAAAGAGACAAATTGTAAAATATTTTATCCTTTTTCCAGTTGTTCTGTTACATGTGTGTGTATGTGTGTATACCTCAAATCTTAACATTCTTGAGAAAATCTAAGAGGCATTTTGTTTATTACATTTATTTGATGTCATCTAACCAACCTGTTTCAGAGATTTTATATACTGTAATACACACTGAAAAAATGTTGAAAAAAATTATCCATTGCACAAATAACTAAAATCTAAAAAGAAAAACACATGCACCATCCTATCTTCTCATGAAATCATTTTTTCACATACTTTCCAATTCTTTTTATATATTTTTCATAATGTCATCATTGTTGTCATCATAGGTTAGAGAAAATCTGTGTTCTTTGTTGTTGATAATTACATCATTATTATTCTCCTTGTTGTATAGACTTCCTTATTATAATTTTAAATGATGGTCTGCTATGCCAATTAAGTTGATTTACTGTAGTTTAATAGCCTACCGTAATTGGACATTGATGGTTTCCATCTTTCATTATTAGAAATAGGCGTATAATGAAGTACTACCTCACACTCAGTCACCCACTGTAACCTAACCTCCAGTCCCATTTTGCCACTGAAACAGCTCTGGCCAAGATAAGCATCATCAGTTCTTACCTTAATCGACCTCCTCAAAGTTCCATTTTGTTGGCTATTCTCCCCTTCCTGAAATTCGTTTTTCTCTCGGCTTTTGGATACTCTCCCCGAGAAGGCTTTTTCTTCCCTTTCTCACAGTTCCTCTTTGGTCTCTGTTCTGGAGACTTGCGCTTGCTTCCTAAATATTGGCATTCCCAGAGACAGGTCCTGTTCTTGGTCCTCTCTTGTCTCAGTCTACATCAGGTCTCTGAATGTGGGAGTCATCTCCCATGACGTCAATTTTCATGACACATCGATGACTCCCAAATCTTTTCCTTCATCCCAAATCTTTCTACCCAAATATTCACCAGTGCCTAGCACATAGTAGACACTAGATAAATATTTGTTAAATTACTGAACATCTTCACCTGGATAACCCATAGCCCTTGAAAATCAGTCCATAACTAAATTCTTCATCCTTCCTCAAGCCCCTCCGAGGTCTGTTCCCATTCTGGTGTTTTCTATTTTGGTAAGAGCCATTGTCATCTACTTAAGCCAGAAACCTGAGAGTCACCCTAGGCTCACTTCCCTCTTCATCTCCCCATATCTCATCAGGCAGTCATCCAGCCTGCTGATCCACTTCCTTAGTTTCTCTAGAACCTGGCTCCCTTTTGTCTAGCACTGCCTAACTTCATAGCCACGTCATTTCTCACCTGCATTCCTACAAGAATGCATTTTTTGCTGGTTTTGTCATTCTTACTAACACCTCCTCCCCCACAAGTTTCAAATTCATCTTCCAAGAAGCCGACAGAGTAATCTTTAGAAAAGGCCAATCCGATCCCACTTCTGTTCAGAATACAGGCCCTGCTTGCCTGGGCAACCTCACCTTCTGGCACCTCAAGAGCAAGCCTACTGTCTCTTCATTCCTTGCTTCTCCATATGTTATTTATTCCCTTTACCTGGAAGGCTTTTCCTCTTCTTTTTGTCTCAAAAACTCATTCCTACCTCTCCTTTAGAATGCATAAGCAACTCCATCTCTGGAAACCCTTCCCTAAACCCTATCCTCACATCTCAGGAGGGTGAGGAACCTCCTCATGAGAGTCCCTCAACCACTCTGAGCCTGCCAGGAATCGCAGCACTTACACAGTTTCTTGTTACGTGCTGTCTCCCTGAGGCAGGAGCCCTGAGTATTTTATCAGGGAGTTGAGAGATATGATCTGCAAGCACTTGTTGGAAAGAAGTTCTTTGGATAAACAAATTCCAGGAATGGGGTTAAAATGGGTAACCCCACATGTGAAAAATACATACTAATACTGTCACCAGCAAAACCAATGTATCAATTGAATCATGTTTCTCAACAATCATTTATTGAGTGCTTATCATCTATCAGGTGTTGTGCCAGAAGAATGGTATTCTAGTATATAAATATTTCATCCTTTGGAGTAGTGTAGTCCAATAGAACTTTCTGCATCGATGGAAATATTCTATATCTGTGCTGCCCAATATACTAGCCTTTAGCTACACGTAGCTACCCAGCACTTGAAATGTGACTGGTGTGACTGAGGAACTGAATTTTTCTTCCTTTAATTTTAGTTAATTTAAATGTAAATATCCATAGGTGGCGAGTGGTCACCATATTGAACAGCACAGCTCAGGGGGAGAAAAAGAGGAATCATTCAGCAGAAGTAATTGCCACATTCTGGATTCTTCTCTTCCTTTTTAAATGCTAGTGGGCTAAGCTCACGTCACTAAGGTGTGGCCGGCTCACAAGTGCTATCATTATTATTAGTCAGCACCACCTCTTTTGGTAAACATTTTGTAAATAGGTGCTTAGATCAGGAGAGTAACACCTTACATTAGGAATACAACCCAAATGTTTAAGTCTGGAGACTTGAGGTAAAGTGGGAAACGTTATTCACAGTGCTTTTTATCCAGAGGTGTGGACTCAGATACTCCGAAGGAGGCCAGAAGCATAACACTTTTGGAGAGGCATCTGTTGGACTTGTTTTTCCACCTAAACTGCCAAGCTTGTTTTGATTAGGCAGGAAGTGAAGCAACTTTGCTGGGAGAGAGCCCAGCATGTGCATCTCCCCTGGGGCAGACCAGACCTTTTACCTTTTACCTTCTACTTGGAAGCCTAGGCCCAGTTTTTGCTTTCTAATTTAAGGGAAGGAAGAGAGGTGTGGGCAAACCATTCCCGTACCACATGGTTTTCTTAGATTTTTGAACCCAAGTTATATTTTTAATTAGTATCAGGTATCTGTTTGGATTCTCCAAATAATTTATATTCTCCGAAAACAGACACATATTTAAATTGCACAATTCTTTGTACGTAGAGCAGTTTGAAACGAATGAATACATGAGTTAGATGAATCCTGTCGAATAAGCATTTGTGACCTACTGGCAGCCTTTTATAAGCTGATGATGGGAGTTGTTGGAAATGTGCCAACAAAGAGATCACCTGGAGTATCTTGTACTGAAAAGCCCTGTTTTAATATTTAATATGAACATCGTGTGCCTTCGGAATTCAGGTAAAGAGCTGAGAAATTTGGGGTGCAAGGCCACGTTTGTGTTGGCTGGCCAGGCAGGCCTCTAGACAGGGCAGAAAACTTTGGGGTTTTCCCAGTTTTACTCTTCGGAAGAGAACTGAAGCGCTGTGTGAGGCCTTGCAAACCTCCCCAAAAAGTGTTCCTACAGGACGCCCAGGCGACCTCACCGGGGAAAACTCCGCAGACACTCCGGCCAGCGCCCCAAGCTCACTCCAGCCCTCCAAACTTGCAGCGCTTCCCGGGACGCGCGCGCTCGGAGCCGGACCGGCTAGCTCCAGTACGCGCGGCGGAGCGAACCATCCGGCCGGCCGGGGGTGCGGTGAGGGGCTGCGGGCCGCTCGAGCCTCCGGGTCCCCCTGCTGCCGCCGCCGCCGCCGCCGCAGCCTCTTCCTCCCGCCCTTGGCTGGGAGTCGCGCGTGACGTGGCCCGCCGCGGGGGCCTGGGGGCGCGGCGCCGGCGAGCCCTCCCCCCGGCCGGCGCGGGGATGGTAGCGGCCCATTTGAGAGTTTCCCGGGCCGGGCGGCAGGCGCAGAGGCGCAGCGCTCAGACGGGGGGCGGGCCGACGCCGCGGCGGCGGCGGGAGGAGGGACAAAGGGGTGGGTCCCCGCGGGTCGGCACCCCGGCGGCCAGGGCTGCAGGTCAGTGGCGCGACTGGCCACGCCGAGGAGTAGGAGAGGGAGTGGGGCCCGGAACCGAGCGCTACGCGGGAGCCGCGCCCGAGATGCCGGTGCGAGGAGATCGCGGGTTTCCACCGCGGCGGGAGCTGTCAGGTTGGCTCCGCGTAAGTGCCCTCCTGCGCCGCGCGGTCGGGAGAAGGGTCGCGAGGGGGAGCGTGGGCTCTGCTCACGGTGGTGGGCTCTGCTCGTGGGCTTCCCTGAAGCTGCACCCCGGTGCGCTGTAGGAAGCTGGGATTCTCCCGCCCGGACGTGGGCGCAGGCGAGGGGGTAGGTTCCCCGGAGGGGTTGATGGCTCGTGGCCTCCATGGCTTCCTGGATCTTGGTCTCTACTTTAAAGTCACTTTGGCTTGAGCTTAAGTCGTGAGCGGGGAAACTGTCTTGAACGCCAGTGTCCTGGATTTCTGCTACTTTGGAAGCGTCGCGTTGTGCCGGTTGTGTCGCCTGCTGTATGTCTTTGTGTCCCCTTCCCTATTGCAAACCACTCTCTCCGACTTGATGCAAAGTTGTAAGAATGTGTACGTGACAGACACTGAAAACTCATCAGAGACCAGAATCCTCAGTTTCCTTTTCAATTGGCTGCCTCTGCAGTGTACGTAAAAGTATTTTCAAGAAGGAATGGAGACGGAGTTTTGGGAAAAGCCACAAAAAGAGAGTGATGAATGCTTTGTACTCTGGTACTGTCTTACCTGTCACCAGTTCCTTTTATGTCTTCATTTGTCAAGTTTCCGCTTTTACACGGTGGTTTATTTTAGGTTATAAATAATCGCGAGTTTCACCTCCAGGGTTTTAACATTCTTGAAATGTGGGTTAACTTGGGAGTGAACACCCGGGGCTTAGTAATGGAATACAGCCTCCCACCTCTATTTTAGCTTCAGTTCTTAAGCGGAGTTGCCTCCCTGGCAGCTATCTGGCCTGAGTAATAATGGTTGCGGTTTCCCTGAAGTTCCCAGCCGGGAGTCATCCCGTCGTAGAAACTGCCCTGCCCCTGCACGCGCCCTCAGCCCGGGGAATCCCCGCAGGGAGGGCGGGAGGCCCTTTTCTTCTGCTCTCTAGGTGGTCTGTGCTGGCTGTGCTGACGGTCACCTTGGGAAAAGAGGTAAACCTGTGTCAGTGTCACTCCTAGCAGAGACACTCCTGAGAGAGATAGTGGGTAGGTAACGTCTATCAGGCACACCTGCGAAGGAAATCACTTTAAGTGAGAAATTAGCAGCAATTGCATTGTAGCAAAATGCCATTTAATAACCTGCCTAAGAGAATGAAATTTGATTATTCAATAAATTTTCCAAGCAGCTCCTCTTCAGCGTGGGGAATACCAAGATGGGTAAGAGCGTGCTTCTGCCACACAGTCTTGCTGGGAAAGACTGCAAATAATTAAAAATCCAGTGAGTGCCATTTAGAAATACGGACAAGGTGCTGTAGCTTCCCCACTGTGGGGAGATGCTTGGGGGGAGATTGGTGATTTACTAAGGAAACAGTGACTTTTGAGGTTTTTCAGAGCTATTGCTAGAGACTGATGAAAGGCAATTTTTTTCCCTCTGAAATACTGCTGCAACTTTTTCAGAACCACTCAGCTACTACTTTTTTTTTTTTTAAGAGTCTTGATCTGTCACCCCAGGTAGAGTGCAGTGGCTGTATTCATAGCTCACAGCAACCTCAAACTCCTGGGCTCAAGGGATCCTTCTCCCTCAGCCTCCTGAGTAGTTGAGACTACAGGCATGCACCACAACACCTTGCTAATTTTTCTATTTTTAGTGGAGATGGGGTCTCAGTCTTGCTCAGGCTGGTCTGGAACTCCTGAGCTCCAGCCGTCCTCCCACCTCAGCCTCCCAGAGTGCTAGGATTACAGGTGTGAGCATCCACACCAGGCCTTCAGCTGGTACTTAATGAGCCCTACTGGTGCCAGTCACTGTGAGGGGATACGAAGATGAATAAGGCTGAATTTCTGCCTTCATCTGTTGAGCCTGAAAATGTTAGACTTACTTTAGACTCTGCAGTCTGTCTGTTGGGATTCCTAGGGAAGAGGGGAGGGAATGTACAATAAAGATGTGCACTCTGCAATATAGAAATACAACAGAGGGTGGGATTGCCCTATCTGCATTCCCTTCAGGGATTCTTGCTGGGGAGAAAGGGCATTTGAACAAATTTCCGACAGTGCAAGCCACTGTAGAAAATGGGGCTAGTAACACATCTACCTCACAGCGCTGAGTGAGGACTGAATGAAATGACATAGAGTACACTGGCATACAGTAGGTGCTCAATAAAGGGGAGCTAATAATGTGAACCAAAATGGTGCTGAAAATTCTTAAGTGTTGGATCCTGGGTTGATAAGGGAGGTGAGATCCAGTAGTACAGGTAGGAGGTGCCAGGTAGGTGTCAAAGAAAAGAACTGAGAGAAAGAGGAGTTGCTCAGTCTGGAAAGGTCTTGAATGCCTGCAACAGAACTTTGGTCAGGGGCAGAGGTGGTGTCATAGAAATCCCGAATGTAAATAATGGCTTGACTTTCCCTACAAAGAAGTGAATCAATTTCCCAGTAAACATTGCACTCCGCTCCCTAAACAGTAAATATTACTATTTTTGAGACAGTCATAGGCTTAAGACCATTGAATTTTTACATCACCCGCAGGTGAATGACATTTGCTATGACTTCTGCCTACATTTGTTTAACTTTCGATCTAGTTCTTTGTACGTTGACAAAGGTCACAACCAACCATTTCTCATCAGGACAAGTGTGAGAACTGTGAATTCTGCTGAAGGCAAAGGAGGTGATAAAATCCCCACATTAACTTTTGAGTTGAGCAAGGTTTTCTCTCCTTAAGAAGGCGGTCCTTTTAGGAGACAGGTAAATTTTTGAAACTAGGCGGGACTACTTAGTCCCGTGTACAATAGTATGCTGAGTAGTAGTTTAAATAGCAATTTAAAAAGTCATGCAGATTGGTTGGGGAGTGGCGGGGGTGTGGGTGTAGTGGGGGCGGGGTGAAGAGTTAGGAAGGGTTAGTAATCATTGCTGAAACTTTCAACATACTTTCTATGTAGGATATTAGCCATTCAGGGGATTCCTCACTTAATGCCTAGAACAAATCCCATTAAGCAATTGTGGCTACAGACTAATTTATCTAGGTTGAGGGCTGACTCCCAATAAAATGCCTCATTGATTAGTCTCTAAGGCTCCGACATTTGCTGGCCAGAACAGCTTTGGACCAGCCAGCCTTGGTGCATAGAGGCATTTTCCAGCAAAGATGATCAGGGGCATGGACAGGTCTGAGGATGTGATTGCCCCAGGTTGGGTAGAGGTAAGTAGAATGATCATCTCAGGTGTTTTGCTGAGTTAGCATCTTGATCCTAAATCCCAGGGTCAGAGGTCAGATTTAACACCTATTTAGTGGGTTAAATACATCAATGGTTTTATTTTACCTGTGAACTTCTTTAAAATTCAAAAAACTATTTAGGGCCTATTTCACCCTTATAGGAATTTTTGTGATACCCATTATAGCTAGCAAGTTTAAGAGAGTCTAGGTGGTATTATGATTAACCTTTTTGAAAAGATTATATAATAGCAATGGGAAAAAGTTTTCGGGCATGCAGTCCCAACAACCAGTATTGCAATAGCTAGTTCCAGTTTTGGATGGTACCTAGGAAAGCATTTGATTAAATTTGTACAATGTTGCACGAGAGGGAGAGTTCCAAGCTGGAAAGCGTCTGCTCCCACTTTTTCCACTTGATTAGGAAATGTACTTCTTAGAACTTGGTGACTAACTGGTGGGGCCCTGGAAGGCCTGCATGGGCTGGGGCAATTGCCACCCATAGTGGTGACTGTTCTTTCTGTTTACCTGGGCATTGCAACCAAAGCTTCATCATCCTGGATAATTTGTGAGCTCAGAAGAGAGACTAAGAGGACTGTCATATCCAAACAAATACCTAATCCTTTAAGTATTTTCTCTGCCTTTTATGCTCAAAATGGTATTTTCCAAAATGTGGTGTACAGATAGACCTACAAGTGATATAGGGAGGGACATATTCTATTTTTCAGTTATTGTGCATGAATATTGTATGTTAGGAATAAAAAACATAAAGCCAGCCACTAAACCAGATTTATTTCATGGCTAGATTGCTTAGAACAAGGCAAAAATAAATATTAAGTAAAGTGATGAGTTTGCTTAAAAAAAATTATAAACTCTGGGGTGAATGGTATGGATGAGACTAAGGCAGTAATTGTGAAGATAGCCCTTGACACCTGAGATTTGGGCACTACTGCTTAAAATGTGAGTGTGGCCTTTACCTGTGGAGAGCCGGGTGTACCTTGACCACACCTGCAGCAGCATCAAACTCAGAATGGTCCGGAAAAGTTAAGAAAGTTGAATTTGATGGACTTAACGTCTTCAGCACGTGCATCTTGCTCGTATCCACCCAGCTCTCTTATCCATGATGACAGACATTGTATTTGTGATGTTCTTTTAATGTCTGGCCCAATTCTCATTCCTTTTTCTGCTTCCATAAGCCATCCTGCAGTTGTTAAGGTCTTTTAGTGTGACGTTTTTGATACGCTAGAGTGCCAGGGGAGGAAGTATTTTGGCACTGATCAGGGACACCATTCTGTTATCAAGTGATTCTCGCTCATGATCCATTGCTGAGGAATGTACGACGCCAAAGAGCCTCAAATGCAAGTGACTTTAAAGTCTTTCAAAAGGGAATCAATTGGAAAGATTGTTGGCTTTTTTTTTTTTGATGTAGCTTGTATTGGTTTGTAAAATAGTCTTTAAGAAAGGATTGTCCTAGGAACTGGAAGTCTTGAGGTAGAAAATGAGTGACCCCTTCCTTTACCTAGAGAGGTGAGCAGTTGAGATGCATGTTCATGTAGTAGAGGAATAAAATGAGAATAGAAAACACTGTTTCACTCACCAGAATCTCTAATTGTATGTATGCACACACCATTTATGAGAAATCCTAAGCTTTCAATTAGTAACTAGTACTTTAGTCATTTTAAATCAGTACAGGTATTTGTTTAGTGCCTCTCACAGATGGCTAAAGTTAAATCAGGTCTTTAACCTTAAAAACATAATGCAGTTCTCCTTAACCAGAATATACCATTGTATATTTCAGGCAGTAGCAAGATACATTTTATAATAATGAATGATAATTTTGACTTTCAGACTGATAGCTAGCCTAATTAGAATATTCATGGTTATGGTTTCTATTTATGTCTCTTCCTGCAACACTCGAGGGGTGGTGAGAATGGTAGGAGTGGTGGGAGTGGCGAAAGCGGAGTCCTGATAGGTCCTTCCTGAATAACACATTTGTGTTTTAGGAAGCTGACCTGACCAGAACATTCCAAATCATACCATTAATCATGGCAAAAATCTTATGTCACATCCCTGAATAAAAATGTTTACTAAATTTTTCCTATGTGTATGTTAACATGGGCTTCCAAATTCATATGGTAATTATTTCTATAGTAGACTTAATCAGCCATATAAAATATACATTATGTTCACAGGAAAAAAAAATGGCTTCATCTTTGAAAACTTTAATTATAGTGTGCCTCATCTTATAGACACCCTATATAACTATAGGACTAAATATATGAGTTAGTGACAAGGTAGGCATTCGGATGGAATGTATATGTACATTGTGGGAGGAAATTATTGGGATAGTTATTCTTTCTGATAGGTAACAGTTACTGGACTGGAATGAACAGGTAATGATTGCAATCCAGTTATATCTTTGCCGTTGTGTTAAAGAAAAACTTTAATAGAGATGTGAGAACATTGCAGATACTTTAGATTTTGTCTCTGGAGTTGAACGTGAACAGAGGACATAATACTAATCAGTAGGAATTAATGAACTCTTTTAGGACCTTTGTTCTTCTGAGGAGGAAATAATGTTCCAAATGTAGCTGTTTATTTCCATGTGTTGAGAGCCATTTGTTCTCAGTATTAAAGGAAGTGTTCTGAGTTCCAAGTTATGTTTCTTCGTTCGTGCCTTATGTAGCAGAGCACACCTGAGACCCTAGGCAGGTGGAGCTCTACGATGGGACCAGAGGATGAAGGAATGTATGCTTGATGAGGCCACCAGCCCACTCTCAATCCTTGGAAGACTGTTCCTAAATGTATCTGGCAAAGCAGATGAAATTATTTGAGGGAATTAATTAGCACAACTAAACATTTCTGGTTTTGAAAAGAATGAGTCATTCAGAAGGAACTTCCTGGTGAGCTCACTTTTAGAAACCCGGTTCCTCCCTTACCCTTCTTCAGTCGGGCTGAATCAGTTGCTTTCTTGCCTGTGATTGGGTAGTATGCACATGCCAGTATTTATTCTAGCCCTTATCGCATCAGATGCATGCCACTGGGCACTTCCCATCAGCTGTGAGCCCCTCCCTGGTCTGAATCATCTTGGTAACCCAGAAGCACATTCACCAAGTATTTTCTACGTGAGACTGACTTGATTTGGGGAAGGCTTGTTGCAGAAACTAGTCAGAATCAAAGACTAACCAAGAATTTAGGAGAGTGGATTTCTGACATTATATAGTGAGTGGACGATAGTTTGTAAAAATTGTGAGCAAAAATCCTACAAAGAATTGTGGAATTACATCCAGATCATTTTTCGTAGTGGCAAAGAAGCAGCATGAGCTGCACCACTAATTAGTTGAGTGACTTTCGCTAAATCCTGTAACTCTAGTTGTCAATATCTTCATCAGAAAACGAGTAGTAGTTATAGTTGATGGTCTCCTAAAAAGTCTTTTGGGGTGCTTAAGATTCTGAGGATTCTGAGTGTTGGAGTGTAAAGCCTAGACAACATTCTAAATAATTTCTATTGATTCTTATCATCTTAAAATGCTTCTGTGTTCTTTGGACTATCTTTGTGTTTGTTTCCTCTTTATTTTTTCTTTTAAGAAACAATCCAATGGTTTCTCTGTGAAAGGCATTTTTTTAAAAAGCAAACTAGGAACTGAGGAGTGGCTGATAGTTGTTTAGCTCATGGAGTGATGGAAAGATCTATTATTCAGTCGCAGCTTAAATAATGTACCAGCACAGCGTGTGCCGGATTCCCTTCCTTACTCTGCAGCCTGGGCCAGCAACTGCAACCATCTTGCAGAATCTTCTTGAGAATCCTCCTTCCTCTGCCTCTCCACCCTTCCCAGTAAAAGCTGCATACTGGGAGCTTCTGACCCCCCTTCTTTTCTCCACGGACTTCTCCCCAGGGGCACATTGTCTAAAACATGAGCTTGGAAGATGAGGCGGTCCTGCAAATGGGAGCCCTTTCTGATTAGTTCTTCACAAATGTGCTAAAGATGAGCTTACTGGGTACTATTGAAAAACCTCATTGCTCACCGACTAATGTAAAAATCACTGGTTGTCATCTGAGTTTCAGTGTAACTTCAGGCACGTAGGAGTTTTCCAGCATAACCTCAGGCAGAGCATTTTGCTTTCCTTGGGTTGGTCTGTTTAGTGTCTGGGTGAGTTTTAAGAGGGGAAAGAGATTGTGGCATCTTAGACATCCATTGAAATTTTCCAGAAATGGAACTGGAAACATCTGTGCCTTTCCTCCTGGTGTTATTGTTAGAGTGTAGAAACAGGCAAGTGGCAACACATAGAAATAAAGAGGCCCCAAGTTCGTTTTGAACATAAATGTGAATTTTAATCAAAGTTCTGGGAGAAATATTTAGTCTGCTTATACTACTTAAGTGCACAGTTTGGCAGATGACTTTGGGGGAGTGAAGGATCAGGAAGAGGCAGAAAAGGTAGACTCAATTCACAGAAGGACTGGGATTAAAAAAATTTACCTGAAATGTTTCTATAGAAATAGCTGCTTACTCATAGTGAAGCCTATTCTTTTTCTATTTGAGACAGGGTCTTGCTCTGTCACCCAGGCTGGAGAATAGTGGTGAGATGGCTCATTGTAACCTCAAACTCCTGGGCTCAAGTGATCCTCCTGCCTCAGCCTCCCAAGTGGCCGGGACTACAGGCATGTAGCATGAGGCCTGGCTAATTTAAATTTTGTAGAAATGGGGTCTTGCTCTGTTTCCAAGGCTGGTCTTGAACTCTTGGCCCCAAGTGGTCTTTCTGCCTGGCCTTTTAAGGCTTGGTGATTACAGGCGTGAGCCCCTAAACCTGGCTGATTTTTCTATGTTGTCATTTTCTAAAAATTTTTTTTATTTTTAATTGTTGTGGTATATACTAATTGTACATATTGGTGTTATCATTTTTA
Source organism: Avahi laniger (assembly GCA_963575035.1). Classification (NCBI taxonomy): domain Eukaryota; kingdom Metazoa; phylum Chordata; class Mammalia; order Primates; family Indriidae; genus Avahi; species Avahi laniger. Next base: position 7,726 of record CAUYSK010091107.1, on the reverse strand, counting down.
TGGTATTTCATTGATGTATAATTTATGTAGAGTAAAATGAACAAATCTCAAGTGGAGAGCTTGATGAATTTTTTTTATTCTGGGAAAATACATATAACATTAAACCGACCATTTTAACTATTTTAAATTGTATAATTCAGGGGCATTTAGTACACTCACAGCGTTGCACACCCACCACCACTGTCAGTGCCAGAGTTGGATGAACTGTTTACATGGATGTGTTCACCTGTGCGATTACCTCCTAGATTAAAAACTAGGACTTTCCACCTCTCTAGAAGGTTCTCTTGCACTTTTCCGACTATTAGCACCACAAGGGAACCTCTCTTCTGACTTCTCTCACCATGAAACAGTTTTGCTTGACCTTGAGAGGACCCATATAAATAAAATGAACATTTTGTGTCTGGCTTCTTTTGTTCAACCCAACCTTTGTAAAATTCATCCATGTTGCTATGTGAGATTCAGTAGTTTTTGTTGTTGTTGCTGAGTAGTATTCCATTTATATGAATTTACCACAATTTGCTTATCTATTCTGTTGATGGATATTTGGGTTGTTTTTGGGGTTTTTTGCTATTATGAATAAAGCTGCTGTGGAAATCACCTACACATTGTTTTGTGGACACGTGCACCCATTTCTCTTGTGAAATTCCTAGGAATAGAATTCTTGGGTCATAGGTTAAATTCATAGGCATGTGTTTAACTCTCATTTTGTAACTTTGAAGTCACATGCACCTGAGGGGTGAATTCTTTTTTCCTGCCACTTGTTTGGCCTTACGCAATTTACTTTTTTCTCATGTTCAGTTCTTTTCAACTGTAAAATGGACATTATATACCCTATCAGTCAGGGTTCAGTGAAGAAAACACATCATTCTAGCTTTTTCATGGAGAAAGGGATTTCATACAGAGTATTAGATGCCTGGGAACAATGGTAAGGTAGGAAGAGCAAAAACCAGAAGCCCATTGTGGCTTTCAGACTTGCTCCACAGAAGGTTAGGATGCTGCGGACCAGAGCTGAGACCTTGAGAAAACCCTTCCACCCTCTCCTCCTCTGCAGCCCTGAGGCAGGTGAGAGGGGAGGGAACTTGGAGATGGCTGTACAGCTCATGTCTGGGAAATCCAGCTTTTGCCTGCAACTGCTGCTATAAGAAAAAGAAAAACAAACGGCTTCTGCTTTCCTTCATCCTTCCAGATCTTAAACACGTGTACCTCATTGGCAGAACCCTGTTGGCAAGGGAGTTGGTGGCTTCTGGCCTCTGGCAGAAACAGAAGCTTAGTGCCAGCAAATAAGAAGCAGCACAGATGCTTGCTGGGGCGCTGTGCGGTGCTGAGTAGACAGCAGCGGTTATCATTTATTATTTTCATCACTGTTCCTCAAGGACACAGTGCTGCTGTAGTCACCAGACTGGTTTCTGCAATGCACGTTCAGAACCAGTCCGTTCACTTTGTAGTCGTTTGGAGCTACCTGCCACAAACGGTGTTCTTTCTCCGGAAGGGCCTCAGTTTCTGCATCTACTGCTGTGTGATTCTAGGTACTTTTCTGTAGGAATAAGCTTGAGAAATTAGTTTTCAAGATTACAAGTTAATGTACGTAGAAGCGAAGCAGGTGACTTGATTCCGAGAATTGCTGCTTTGATGTATAACTTTATGGAACCTAAACGGTTTCCTTTTTGAAGTCATTCTAATTTGCTAGTTTTTAATAAAGTCAAAGGCGATATATAAATCTGGTTTACGAATGGGCTTCCTTTTCCCATCTTTAACTTCCTTTGTCTTTTGACAAATGAAATGGAAGAGGATTAGATTTTTATCCTATTTTGTACCTCATATCTCATGCTGACAGAACACTCTAGTTTGCCAAAACATTTGGCTGTCCTAGCTTATTTTATGTAAGATGAACTATAATGTGTTACTTTTAAGACACTTGAAAATCTTGAATCAGTTTTGGCAACATCCTCTCTGTAATGATGTCACATATGGAAAGAACTGAATTTTTATTAACTAGAATGTCTATGAATTTTCCTTCTCCTTCAAATAATTTTTCCTGTAACCCTGACCTATTTTGTGTTACTGCTTTAAGGCGGTTAGCTGTAACAGAGTGACCAAGTGATGTATTGACTAGCATTTTTGGCTTATATCTATAGTACTGCTTGTGAAGGCTCCTTGCAGAGAAATTTGAAGTGCTAAGAAAAGCAAATATTCTAAGGGCAAAGATAAGCATGACCAGTGACTTTATTTCAGCCACTGGCTTCACAGTTGGAGTAAGCTGGCTATTTGCAAAGCTTGCTTAGATTTGAATGTGCTAGAAATATATTGACAGAATACCGTTTTATCTCTTTTTCTCCAGACTTTTAGTCGGCCAGGGCTAACAATGGATGTCCAAACAGTTTACAGTGGCTGATACAATGGACAAAGGGTTTCACTGTTTGGAGAGTAGAAAATAGAGCCGGAGGGGAGCTTCTTATGGGCACTGACCTAATTCACTCCTTCGGTAAAAATGCTTGATTTTATTTATGCATGTGTGTGTGTATGTGTATTTTTTTCTAATCCAGATGTTCATAAATATTTCAGCTAGTAGGGTTACAGCTCGAAGAAGGGATCTGTGGTGTTGCTTTGTGCATTTTTGTAAAGTAGAGCCTTTATTTTTATTTGATGACATACTTTAAAATAAAAAAAAAATCAAGTTCTGATGTGAACTGATATTCCACAAAAGTTAGGGAGAGTTAAGAAGGGCAGCTAAAATTGCATCATCTTCTTCCGTGGTCCCTGAACCTCCCCACAATCAGGAATTGGTTAGTCACCTGCTTTTTAAAGATAAATTTTCCTAGGGGTTCTTTGCTGAGAAATGGTGGGAAACAGAACTGGGTTAAAAATAAAATTTAGACATTGCTAAATTTCTGAATTTTCATGGTTGTGATTTACTTTATCCAGAAAACAGATTGGCAGTGTTTGCTTTTTATCATTACCACAGAGAGAATATTTGTAGTATCTCTCTCCTATTAATAGAACAGGAGCAAAGGAACATACACAGGTCTACGTGGGGGGAAACTTCTCATTCAGCTTAGTAGTAAGCTCCAAGTAACAATTGCATTGTTGTTCTGAATCGTCTTTGAGTGTGATTGGGTGATTAAATATAAATGTTGACTTGATTGGATTATATCTCAGCGATGAACTGTCCTAAAAAACAGCAGTCACATATCACTCCAGACGTACTCTTTTGGCTTTTATATTTAGGATAATGACATGCGGTGAAGTGTCATAGAAACTGGGATGTTGTCATTTCTGCCTGTCCCTCCGTCTTTTGTCTGTTCCAGGTTGGTTGTATTGGCTGTGTTAGAGTAGTCAGCTGCGTCGATCGTCCATTATCCTTAAGCAATGTAAGCAACATGAGCTTTCTCATTGGGGAGAGCTTCATTAAAGTGAATGCTTGGAAATAGCGAGCTGTAAAAAAAAAAAAAAAAAAAGTCCTCAATTAGATATAAACTTCAGAGCATGTGTTTATCCTTTCAGAAGAGCAATGTGTTTAGAGTGAGGGTATAAACCCACAGGCCTGGATTCTGCCTAGTGCTGGGGGATCAGTTTTAACATTGAGTGGGATTGATAAGCTTGGTAGCTCTTGAGAGCAGATCTGGTTCTTTGCATTCTTAGGCGGGGCATGGAATGGTAGCTCAGTCATGAGAAAAGATAAAAGGAAGAGGAAGGCGAAGACAGCCTAAAGGACTGGAGTGTGATGGGCGTGGATGGATGTGTATTCTTTCCCCTTCCCTGCAGTATTCCCTACCCCCCCCCCCCACACACAAAGCCCTCTGTAGGAGGGTTGGAGACCTTTGAACCTGCAGCTTTGTGTTATTGGACTGACAAGTCTAAAATGTGCATTAATTGAGCCTATATTACAGTTCCGAGGCTGTGTCCTTGATTTTTACATATATCGTGGGGTGTTTTGGGGGCTGGCTACTGCAGCTCAGTTCCTCCGGGTGCTCAGTGGAACTCCTGATCTGTAAAATGCCTCACGGTGAGGGAGTCCACGAGACAAAGGTGCGGTCAGTTTTGCTGTGTGCTGGAAGACCGCTGTTGGTAAACTGATCTCTCGTGGGGCTGGGGAAGGCCCCACAGGACTGATGCAGTGTTAGGCCCTTCGTGTGGATCTCACTGAATTCTCCCAGCCAGGGGGGGCGGGGCGTAGGTGTTAACCCCATTTTATAACTGGGCCATCTGAGGCTCAGAAACGATAACTTGCCCAGTGTCACACAGCTTGTGTGACAGGGAGGGAATTTGAGCCCAGGCCCATTTGATGGATTCAAAACCTGCAGGTCCTCTCTACTCCGCCAGCTTCTGCTTTTCGGAATCAAAGTGACAAAGAAATTGGAGGAGAAGCTCAAGACCCCCTGTTGATTTTTAGGGATTTAAACATTATCATTGAAAACGTTCAGGAATAGTTTTACTGGCAGAGAGTCATGAGTAACAATAACATGTCAGTGTTGTCAAGAGATGTTGTTGTTCATCAGAAACCTCTGTGCATCCATTACTCTATGAGGCCCCAGAGACTCTAAGACACAGCCTCATGGGGAGGTAGATTACATATACAGCTAGCTAAAATCACAGCTTTATTATAGAAATGTTAAGAATATATCTTGTCAAGTGACAGTATACTTTCTTCAAGCCTGTAGCCTCTAGTTTGAAATGGCTGTGTTGTGCCATCAAACCCTTCCCTCCAAAGCTGTTGTTGTTAATGTCAAGACAAGCTTGTTGTGGCTACAAAGCACACACAGGGGCGTGGAATTAGAACAACTCAGATATGCTGTGTTTGGGAACTAGCCTGTTGTGGGTCAGAATTCCATCACAAGTTTCCTTAGGGTCAAAGTTGGTCTCTTAAAATATCAAATACCTCTAGGAGGGTTAGGCTATCAGACACTCACACTTTAGTGTGAAGTAGGCCAGTTAGCATTTTTCTACTGTCTAGCTGAGACCATATGCATTGATAAAGTGAGAGTTTTGATTGACGATGAAGATAGAGAAGGAATTTTGGAACCAGAACATTTTGGTGACAGGGCAGATGCTGTGGAGTACTGGGTGTTGGCCTTGCGACTGGTAGGGGAGGAGGACGTTGCAAACTAGAGCAACCAGCCCAAGGAGTAGAAAGAGCTAGGAAGCCTCCAAATACAAATTTTGCTTCTTTCCTATTTCTCCCTGGAGCCCAATAAAGGGTGCTTTTGTGTCTGCCTCGCTGCCGGGCTCTCTTCCCCTAGGACCCAGAATTGATGGGTTAGTTGAGTTTCCATGGGCAGCGTAAGGTTGTGTTAACATCCGAAATACTGATTCTTGGTTCTAACTCAGTTGTTATGGTGGATATATCGTTCTGACCAGATACTAAGCTGTCCTTCATGGTGGGCAATGGAAACTTCCAGTGCTTATACCCCTCTCTTTAAAAATATCTCTTATATCCCTTCTCCTAAAGCAGTTTGCCTCGGGTTGTGGGTGCCACCTCCTCAGTGTCTTTTTTTGAGGGTATATAAATCATTTCAGCTTGAGCTCAGAAACTGGGGTTTTTACTTCTCTCTGTCCAACATATTTCTTCCATACAGTGTCTTGCCCAATACATGTGTTGATGTTTAGGTAAAAATATAACCAGATAGCCAGGCATGGTGGGTCATGCCTGGGATCCCAGCACTTTGGGAGGCGAGGCCGGAGAATCACTTGAGGCTGAGAGTTTGAGACCAGCCTGGGCAACATAGTGAGACCCCATCTCTACAAAAAATTTTAAAAATTAGCTGGGTGTGGTGGTGCACACCTGTAGTCCCAGCTGCTCAGGAGGTTGAGGCGGGAGGATTGTATGAGCCCAGGAGTTTGAGATTAACAGTGAGCTATGATTGCTCTATTGCACTCCAGTCTGTGTGACAGAGAAAGACTCTGTCTCTGAAAAAAAAAAAAATTACATACATGTATGTACGTACGAAATTGCTACAAAACTAAGTGTAGAGTTCCTTTTGAGTTGACGTACTTATGGATTATGTACCCATTAAGAACTTATCCCTTATTAAACAAATAAAAGAAATAAGCAAATAAAAACACTCAAAACAGTGTTATCCCCAAATAGTGACTAGATGCTAAGGGCAGACCTAAAGCTTTTTGAAGGTAGAAGTGAAAAATGAGGCAAAAGAAACCAGGAATCAAGACGTGTGTGTGCCTCTCCCAGGACCCTGTGAGCACCCTGCAGGTAAGAACGCCTGTCTTGATAAATAGACACCTGCATATCGGTCCTCCATTACTAAATCTAAATTTTATAGACTAGTGGTTGGGAAGCTACAGCCAGCTGCCTGGGGGTTGTTTGTTTGTTTGTTTGTTTTCTTTCTATTTTTAGTGGAGAGGGGTCTCACTCTTGCTCAGGCTGGTCTCTAACTGCTGAGCTCAAGCAATCCTCCCTCCTCAGCCCCCTAGAGAGCTAGGATTAGAGGCGTGAGCCTGGCCTGATTTTTGTTTATTGGCTAGGAACTGTTCTTATGTTTTAAATGGTTACATAAGTATCTATATTATATCCTCAATTTTGCCTCTTGGCCTGCAAAGCCTAAAATAGTTACTATCAGGCCCTTTGAGAAAATGTTTGCTGGCCCCTGGGTCAGACCTCCCAGAAGCAGGGTGCTTGGTTTCTCACGTGTTCTTCTGCAGTCTGGGACTAGGAGGTCAGGATGCCGACTTGTGGGAAGATGCTCGTGGCATGCAGATGCCTGCTGTCCCTCTTGGCTGTGGGAAGGCCAAAAGGGAGAAGGGGTTGGGCCCGGGTGCTGAAGGGCAGGCTTGCTTCTGGTGTTAGCCTAGGAGGGTGACTCGGTGACGTTATGAGTGTAGATCTCCTCTGGGTTAAGTGGTGACATATGTATTAAAAAAAGTGGAGAAAGTATCCTTAAAAGCACATATTGTTTTTAAGATGTAGAAAGGCCATAAAACTGAAATGTCCCTCTGTGAGTGAACATTTCCATCTACATTTCAGATGTTCTTATTTCCCTGGATTCCAGTTCTGTGCCATGTACTGTTTGTTGTGTTTTGAAGTTGTTGACTATTTGAAATTCCAAACAATTCGTTATTTCCTGTCAGAGGAAAATTCATTCACCCTAAAGCGCTGGTGGGGGTTCAGAGTCTTGAAGAAATGAAGAGTAGAAGAGGAATTTCATGATGTTCCTTTGGCTCAGAAGATTTGCAAAGGCTTGGGGCTAATGTGCATGTCCGTGACTGACAGCCCAGCTCAGCTAACTGCCACGATCTATATACTATTCCAGGCCTCTCTATGTCCTAAATACAAACATCATTTTGAGGGTGGGACCTGTGCTATGTGAGTAGGTCTTTGTTTTCAAAGCCTGCTGCACAGTAGATATTTAAATGACTGAATGCAACCTATCTTTTAAATCTTTTTTTTTTTTTTTAATTTCAGCATATTATGGGGGTACAGATGTTTAGGTTACGTATGTTGCCCTTGCCCCTCCCTCTGCCCCACAAGTCCGAGTTTCAAGTGTGTCTGTCCCTCAGATGGTGCGCATCGTACTGTTTGTGTATGCATATACCCGTCCCCTCGTCCCTCCCCCTGCCCGACATCCAATAGATGTTATTCTTATATGTGCACTTATGTGTTGATCAGTTAATACCAATTTGATGGTGAGTACATGTGGTGCTTATTTTTCCATTCTTGGGATACTTCACTTAGTAGAATGCATTCCAGCTCTATTCAGCAGTATACAAGAGGTGC
>CAUYSK010091104.1:0-48056 GCA_963575035.1 Avahi laniger | reverse complement strand
AACTAAAAATATATAGAAAACAATTAGCCGGGCATGGTGGCGCATGCCTGTAGTCCCAGCTACTTGAGAGGCTGAGACAGTAGGATTGCTTGAGCCCAGGAGTTTGAGGTTGCTGTGAGCTAGGCTGACGCCACGGCACTCGCCCCAGGCAAGAGAGTGAGACTCTGTCTCAAAAAAAAAAAAAAATTTCACCAGTTAAATAAAATCCTTGCTTTGTAACAGATTTAAATGTAGCACTGGAATTTTCTAAACATTGTAGAAGTAAATTCCTTGCGTTATCATTCTCATAGCAAATTATTTTCGCCATTTTTGCTGTTCATTATTTCCTGAAGAACACAAATGAACCTACATACAAGAATATGAAATGTTGCACATTCTGATGGGGAAGTAGAATGACGGGATGCAGTCAGAGGTTGAGAAGCATGGACATTTGAAAAAGAAGCAGAAATTGGGGGGGAGAGCTGACCGCAGAAACAAAGCAGGATTGCCTGGTTCTTTCGGAGGCCCACTTAAGGCCCACAGGTCAATAATTTATACAGTCACCCATCTCTTCCTGGCAGCAGCCATGATGATTCTTTATTAAAGTGAAAACTCCAACTCCATGGGTGGTATTTTTTTGAAGCCTCCTAATATGATAAAGAGCAAACCGTTAATTAAACACCAACAGTATGGTTAAAAGCAGAGGCTCCAGAGTCAGACAAACCTTGGTTTATATCCTGGCTTTTCCACTTGCCAGCTGTGAGACTGAGCAGGTTCTCACTGTTGATCATACTTCTGTCAGTTGTTTGTTTATGTCCTCCATGCATTTACCTTTTGAGATCCTAGTGTGTGTGTGTTATTTGTATGAACTTTATATATGATAGAATTATTGCATTCTCTCCAAGAAACTACACATCCATGAGATTGTTGCTCAGTTTCTGGTTTATAAGCACAACACTTAATCAACATTACAACAGCCATTCATTTCTCTAGATGGAAAGGAGGTGGCAGAAAGGAGAGTGCCAACTAATTACAAATATTTTTATAATGAAGACTTTTATGTAATTGTTTGAAAGCAGTTAAAGAAATCACAGCAACAAAATAATTAAAACAACCATCACCTGGTTTTTCAAGGCCAGAAAACCTTGAATTAGAAATGTGGAGAGCGCTGCAAAAGGGAAAATTCCTCTCAAGAGTCAAGGGATGTGAGTATGATTGACTGATCTCATAATTTGTGATAATTTCTTTTCTTTTCTTTTTTTTTTTTTTTTAAAGTGAGACAGGGTCTTGCTATGTCAGCTCAGGCTGATACCCAACTCCTGGGCTTAAGGGATTCTCTTGCCTCTGCCTTCCAAGTACCTGGGACTACAGGCATGTTACCATGCCTGGCTCCAATTTGTAATAATTTCACTTATGTTTTCTTTGGATTGTGTTGATGATATAACCAACTCTTGCTCTATTCACTTATTATTTGTTGCAGTTTTCTTTGGCAAGTTCTAAGGCATCTCACTTTTTGATCTGGAGTGTAGGAACCCAATACTGTACTTACTCAGGTACCTTCACTTGGCCTCACTCATGTCGTGATGCAGTGGGGTGCCCCTGTTAGTTGTTGAGTTCATAGCAAATAATTTGTTTCTGAAAAGATTAAAGCACCACACTTACAAAATTATTTGCTGTTTTAAAATTTGACAGTGATAAGACTTGCATTTCAATATGATTTGAGTTAGTGAAATGGGGTGACATAGCCCTAGTATAGAAAATTTATTTATACCTATGGTGTCACTGCTTTGCATCACTGTGCAAACTGCTATTCAGAGGTAAAATGAGAGAAGAAAAAGACAGACATTTAAACAGAAATGATTATGCAATTAACAGTTCCCTGCTTTCCCTATTACCCTGACCTTTGTGAAGCAGCCCCAGGAACCAGAGGGTTTTCACTTCTTTTGACTGTTTTGTTCACAGCTCTGTCCAGAAGTTGTGACACAGAAGTCAAGACATGATTCTGATCCTTAATTGGGCTGTTTAGCTCTACACTCTTAATGGTCAGTTAACACTAGAATGCTGCAGCCAGGCGACTTTCAGTATTGTCTCTGTAGTCTCAAAATACTGGGTAAAGGTTTGGCCTAGAACGTAGGTGTCGGAAGGGTTAGACCTTAGAGGTTGTTTAGTTCTAAGGTCCTTAAACTGGGCTGTGTACACTGAGGGATATTCTAATCCTTACATTAAATGTGATACATTAACCCTTGAACTTGATAGAGGAAAACTTTGGCCAGTTATTTTTTTCTTCATATTACAAAATAGACTTATTGGAGTATAATGCAAAATGTGTGAATTTTAAAGATAAACCGGTCTTCAAAGAAGTTTATCTTTGGGAGAGTCACTTTAAGCTGGGCCTCTGACGTCAAGAGACCGTTCCTGTTTTTTCTCCTCTGTTTCTGGAAGTATCTGTTTGCAGTCAATTATTCATTCACAGTTCAGTGGAATAGCCACTAGCTGTCCTTTTTAGAGTTTTGGGTTTGTGAGGATATTGTGAGACACTGGAAGTGAGTAAACTGTATATAGCCATTATCCAGTAAGCAGTTAAACTACAGATTTTTGAAAAACCTGAGAGAGGTGGCAAGAGACGTTTTCTCTTGGTTTTGAATAAAACCTATCAGTCCCTTTTGGGTTGTTTTCACAGTTTAAACAATGAATTTGAAGTAATTCTAGATAGGGGAAGAAGCACTTCATATGCTTTAGAGTAGATGATAAGAGCACCATTTGGCTCTAAATTAAAACATTTGTTTGAGGGGGCTTTGGGCCTTTCACATATAGGTCCCTTTGCCATGAGTGGCCTTTAACATGCAAAAATACGCTTGAGTCCTTTACTATAGAATAATAATGGTGGATGTTATGAAATTCTTTGTAATTGAGACTTTAAAAATATTTTGATCATGATTTTTTACTAATCAAAGCTTAGTTTTCTCACATCTTCATTGGTAATCCAGGAGAAAGGGGTTGCATTTCCACAGTGTGGCCACTGTGGGGGAGCACAATTGTTTTCATGTTTGGTGGCAAAGTGAGGACATAGCTCGTGCTATAAAGGTATTTCTGTTGGACCAATTTAGCGCAACTTCAAATAAGCAAATTTCAGGTTAGAAAGTTTTAAATAAATACTTAACTTTCTTTAAAAGCCCTTTTATACCTAGTCTGATATATTTAAGGGATTAGTATTAGAAAAACAGATACAAATATATATTTTACTTAACATCAAGCATGGAATCTGAACAAGATTCTGTTTTCCTGACTATCATTTTAGCTTTGTTTCCCTAAGTTAGACTGTTTCTTGAAGGATTTAGGTCTTGGATAAAAGGCTTCCAATTTCTAACTGCTTTTTTTTTTTTAAAGATCGTCGAAGATGCTATGCAAAAATAGTTTTTTCTCAGTATTCCATCGTTTATTTTTTATTTTAGCCTGTAGAGAAAAAGTGACATTACAGTAGCATTTTCCTTTGAAAATCGTAGGGATAATCAAGCACTGTTGGTTGTGATTTTAACATTTATTGACCAAGACCGAAAAGTGCCACCCTGCAGGTGGTAAGCTGGAACCAGAAAGTTGGGTGCCAGCCTTGGGGTCAGGGTAATTCACAAGTTGCCATAGGGGGAAGCTGTAGCTGTGTGCCTGGTGTCGACATAGATGTTTAGAAGATGAGCTCACCTCTTAATGGGTCCATGGTGCATGCTCCCTTGCAGTCAGGACATTCTGTGAGTCATCCATCAAAACAGTGAAAGGAAACCTAGGCTAGCAGGAAACCAAGTGGCTGCCCTGGGGGCTGCTTGTTGTGCAAGATGCAGTTGAGGCAAATGTCGCTGTACAGAGTTCTGCCCACTGACCTCTGCCCTGCTAGAATCTCCACCACGCTTCACTTGTTAGGCCTTTCCTCCTGTTTCTTGTCAGCCACCGCCTTTCTTCCCCTAGTACATTCTGTCTTGTTCTCTGCTTAGTATAACGAAAAAAGTGCTGAACCGGAAATTCGGAGGCAGCTTGTTCTGGCACCTTTGCTGACCAAGTGGGTAACCTTGGGCTTAATTGCCTGACTTTTTCTGGGCCTCAGTTTCCTCACATTTGAAATGGATAAGGTTTTTCTTCTTCTTATCCTCTTTTCTTTCCATCCATTCTCCTACTTACAGTTTTCCCCTTCTGCTATCCAACTGCCTATTTTCTCATCTCTTTCACATTTCCTCCGCCCTTCCAACTTTTCCTTTTTCCCCCCCTTCTTAATCTTCTTAGGTTTCTCCTTGATCTCCCTTTCTCATTCTCCCCTGCTCGCCTCCTCGTCTCCCCGGACCCCTGGCTTTTCCTTCATTTTTTCCCCACTGGCAGCACCCCAGTATCAGGTTTTTATTCCTACCGTCTGATGCCAGGGATCTGGAACTGCAGCACGTCACGGAGAAGAGATTTAAGTTTTTATATGTTGCATAATATTTAGACCATGTAAACACAATCACTTCTCTTTCGAAAGGAGAATTTTTGTACGTGATGTGTATTGAATTAGATTACAGGCAACTGTGGGTACTTCGGTGTACTCCAGGTTCACATTACTATTTGGTAGGCTGGACAGCAAGCAGGGAAACATGTTGAATGCAAGGTAGATTTTCCCATTTCTAATTTTGGTGTAATTTGTTCTTAATTCTGCCACTTAACATTTTATTTTATATGAACCTTGGTGTGGTGTATTGCTGTATTAAACATTGCCAAACCCCCATTACTTGGTCAAACATTTGGAATTTTGTCTCTTTGCGAAGTTCACATGTAGAGAAAAGGTTTAATGATGGGAAGATCATTAAATGTATGTGGATCAGGTTGTGTGCTGTTGATGAATTAACTGAATACTTGTAAGGAATGATGAACAATTCTGTCATCTTGAGTTCTTCCTTAGGTATGACTCTGCCTGAATTTCCTCCCCGCTCCCACTTTGGTCTCAGGGTTGACTCTTGATCCTAGAGAATTATGCCCAATAGAAATACAGTGTGAGCCACATGTGTAGTTCTAAATTTTGTATTAATCAGAATTTTTAAAATATTTTTTAAAAAGAAAAGACCAGATAAAAAATAATTATAATATCTTGTTTAACTCAGTATATCCAAGATATTATCATTTCAACATATATGTATAAAAAGTTATGTGATTATTCTTTTTTATTCTTAGTCTTCAAAATCCAGTATTTTATGCTTAGAGCACATTGAGATTGGTACTAGCTTGATTGCAAATGCTCAATAGCCACCTGTTGCTAATGGTTATTCGTAATGAACAGCACAATCCTAGATGATGGTTTGAATAAAACAGTATATTTTAATTCAAAAATCTAATATATTTCGTCCGGGTGTGTTAAGTATGTTTTATGTTTTTAGCAAAATTCAGCTAAAGTTACTTTATGTTGACTTACCGAGAGCTGGCAAGGAAATACCAGGAATGTTTTGAGTTTTGCAGTGGTTCATTATCATATGCTTGAAATCAAATAAATTTTGCTTATTATTTACAGTGCTGAGCAGAGTATCTTCCAGAATTCTGAAAACATACTGGGTCATGCCAATATGACAAAGTAAAAATGTTTAGTAGTTGGACTCTATAAAGCTTACATGAATTGGCTGACTGTAAGAAGCTCACAAGTGCTCAGAAAATGTATGTAAATTATTTACCTCACATGATTGGTTTATGTAAGGTTGCTTCTCCATGTGTATAGCTTTTTCTATTTGTAAAAGTGAGGATGTGATTGGTTTAGAGAATTATTAACTCAATCCCTGTCCTGTGTGATGGAAGCTGCAGTGGCTGTCATGTGATTGGGCAGGTCTTGGTACCTATCAGTGTAAACACATGGCACAGTCTGTCCCATGCCCCTGCTTATCTCCTTTGGAGAGAGGGGGTTGAGGCATTTTGAGCAAATCTCATTGGTAAAGTCGTGTATGCATTGCTCTCTTTTTTTTAAAGAGCCATTTCCTTTCAGTTTTAAACATATCACTGTGTCTGCAGTTTGCACTCAGTTTGTCAGGAGAGCAGCTTTCTGTTTTAATGATACCTTCATTTTCAAAAAAGACATGCTTGATAAGTTAGTTCAATGTTAAGATGTTTTACCTAGAAGATGATAGTGAAGATGGAGAGAAGGTTCCTGAAGGCTCATTAAGTAAAACTCCAGGTGTTTACCATGACAAGGCCCCTCCTGGTATCCTGGTGAGTTACATCTATCATTATCCCCATCCCCTGGCCTGCTCGCTCAATCTGGGTGCTGCTGAGAGAAGAGGGGTGGTCACGCACCAAAGGAAAGTGGCTAATGCCTTTAACCTGGAAAATGTAAAAAATGTTGTAGTGAATTTTATTACCTTTTTAAGTGTTATGTAGAACAGAAATCTTTGGCTACTTGCCCTACACCATCTTTCTGTGTTTTTCTATTTGTTGTTTTTCAATAAATAGCTTTCTGCGTAGAAAAGAATGAAATTGCTGCTTTAAAATGAGACTTTTTTAAAACTAGGGTTCACATTTGGTTTCACATTCTCTTTGCATGTAAGTATAGTAGTTGAGGTGTAAAAATCATTTAAAATTTTTATGGTTTTTATTTTGGTCCCAGCCAAAATTTTTTGAAAGCTAAGGTAATATTTTGAAACTAGCATTTTATTCTGATATATTATGGTGAGTGATTACAATTACTTTCTTCATGATTATGTACAAAAAAATATTTATAAGCTTGAAATATGTGGGAAAAATATAAATTTATGAATTTTTTTAATCTAGAGTTTTCTCTCTTGTTACAAGATATAAAATAGAACAAATCATATAAGCTTAGTGTAAGTTCCAGAAGTCTGCGTTAAGGAAACAAAATCAGGTGTTTTAAGGACAATATAATTTAACGCTACCTGTTGAGTGTTTTCCTTTAAAAATAATGTGACGTAAACATGTATTTTCAATGTCTTTTTTTTTAAATAAAGGATGAATTTTTTATGAAAACAGGCATAAAATCAAGACAAAAATTCATTTCTAAAATCTGTGGTATATAATCTGATTTTAGTTTTAAAGTTATAAACCATTTTTATTGTTACCTTTAAAAATGTTACATGCTTTTTGCTTTTGGATCTGTTTGGTAAAAATGTACTTGTTCAGAGTTCTCAGGAACTAAAGGAAAGATGTTTGAATATCAGTGGAAGTCAGGTGCTACCCAGGGAGGCAATTTGCTTTCGAAATCCACATTTTAATAGTACAAAGTGTATATACACATGGGCTCATGTACATTTATTGTAAAGGTCAAAAGGGAGAGTAGTGACCATAGCAGACTCTTTATGAAATGTTTTAAAAATTCACTTAGTAAGTAGCACTGACACATATAAAGTGTCTGTCACAGGAAGAAGTTCAGTGACTTCTTGCTGCTGGTGTTTTCCAGAGAGGTCAAGGGGTGTTTGCTTAGGTTGCATTTTATTAACAGTTACCTTTTATGTTGCTGTTAGAACATTGAAGTCCCATGAGTCACCTCCCTGCCCCATGAGAAATGTGAATTTTATGAATGGCTGATGTTTGGTCTATGGGATTTGATATCTGCTTATTAAACTAATGATTATATAGGAGTTTGACTTTATAACTTGGGTGTTATAAAGGGGAGAATCCTGGTTTTCAGGGTCCAGGCCTTACAAGGTAAACCCTTTTGGGCACTCCTCTTATTAAAAGGTGATAGTTAGAGTTTTGAAAGAGTGTTTCTCATGGTTTATGTGTTTGGAATGTAAATGTATACATCTTATAATTTTAAAAACCATAAGGAGATTTCTTCGCTTTGTTAGTAATTGGGAATTTTAAAAAATCTCGTTTTCATGTTTTTTAAACAAGTGAAGATAGTTTATTTGGTAAGGTGTTCTTAGCCAAACTCGTAGTCCTAAAAAGTGCTCGTAGAATCAGGAGTCTTTCTGCAATTTAGAGCCAGAAGGGACTCAAGGGGGTCACCTGGCCATTTTTATTAGTGAGAACCCCAGGCACAGAGGTTGCCCAGATTTGTTTCCCAGACCTGTTCTCACTGGAAGTGAGACTTGACCTTGGGTCTTCACGTCCTCACCAGCTGCAGGGGATTCCAGGAAGCCTTGAGGGAAGTAATGCTTCTTAATCCTTTTCTGTCTGAGCTCTTTATTAAAAGGACCTGGGCACCTCTGGTTGACTCCAAAAAGCTCAGTGAGATTTAATAACGTAAACAGTGGTAGGAGGTAGCAAATCACCACATAAGTGGAGGATGTGATATGAGGCTGAGTGCTTCATACTAAATTTGGAAACTCTGAGCTTCAGGCTGGGGGCCTGGGGGTGTGGAACCCTAGCCATAGCACATTGTCATTACTCATTGCTTCCTGAAATCCTAAAATAACATGAGGTGAATGGGTCCAAAACTAATCAGGTTCCTCCTGTCTAGCATGGGCAGTGGATCAAATTAATTAATTACAAAAGTGATTACTAATTGAGTAGAATTTCATTTCCTCGTAGAAATGATGTTATTAAACTTTACTGTCTTGTAATTAACCATAAAACTCAACTAACCAGAGGTTCTGAGTCCTAGAACAAGGAGGAAGGAAGGTGTTGCTCCATGAATTAATATAAATATATTGGAGACAGAAATGTTTCAGGAGTTTTGCAGAGCTTTGCCCTGAAGGAATATGTGAACGTGTTTAGTTTGCATATCAAATGCTGTTGTACCTCGAGAAGGCGTCTCTGAAAGACAGTAGCGGCTGTGTCCCACAAGGCGCCGCGTTTCTCAGACCTAAAGGTTTGGATTTGCTTTGTAAAGCAAAGCGAATCTGTTAAAAACTACAGGATGAGAGCTGATGAAAGAGTGCCCGCCCCAAACAGACAGCCACAGACAGCCACTCTGGCTATAAGCAGTTAAGGGGCAGTTCCTGCTTAAAACTCCGGACGACCTGTCTCCATTCACAATATCCTGATAAAGAAAATATGGAGCCAGTATATCTCTGTTTAACCCCTCTGTTAAGTGATAAATTTACTTTAGAACTTAATCTTTGAAAGATTTTGTAACCATTTGTTCCCGTAGGTAGAATTAGTTAAGGGATTTGTAAAAGCCTTTTGAAAAATTGTTAACCTAAGAGGAACTACCTGCTGTTATGTAAATCTGTTACCCCTGGCAACTAATCACTGTTACCTGTAAGTTACCATGTAAGACTTCATTGGTGGCCTTTTTTTGAGATTGACGGAGAATCTGACGCCCCATGAGCGCCCGCTTTGCCTATAATCTTTATAAATTTATAAAACTATACCTGTGTATTCTTTTATTCCCATTATTTTCCATTTTTTCCTATTATTTTCTTATCCCTTGCAACTCTACCAAAGGGACCCGGTTTTTTGCGGGGAGCATTGGCCGCGCTCCCTGCAGGAAGGGGTGAAACCAAGAATTTCCTCTTCCTTTCCTGGATAAGAGCCATGTTTCACCAAAATTTTTGAGTTAAACATTTTCTGAGTTCCATTTTCAAAGTCATCTTTTTGTTGCCACTCTCCCCAACTAACAACCTTGATGAGCTTTAAAATTATGCCTTTCCTTTTCCTGCCTAACTCCTCTAAATTTTAGGATTGCTGGGTCTTTGTGCTCTTGCCACTGAGGTGTGAGTGGGGTGACAGCTCCTTAACCCCCCTGCCGAGGTATCTGTGTTTGAGAGAGAGGATTCTGGTAAATTTGCAGGTCTGTTTAGTAGGTTCACTAGCCAAGTGAGAATGTGGACTGAAAACGTTAAGGCCTGGTAAGAGGATATATTGTGGCTAGGTGTTACAGGGTTTGGGATGTTACTATTAACAGGCAGTTTAGGGGAGTAAATTCTCTTAAAATCTTCATTTTCACAGCATGCTTGCCTCTTTTAATTCTTACCTACAGACGAGCTCAGGAATTTGAGATTGGCCATGAATATGTTTAGGGAGTGGAGAACCTGTGGCCTTGGGGCCACATGTGGCCTTCTGGATCCCTGAGTATGGCCTTTCGACTGAATCCAAATTTTACAAAACAAATCCTTTTAATAAAGGGATTTGTTCTATGAAGTTTGGATTCGGTTGAGGGACTGCACTTGGGGACCTTGAGGGCCACATGTGGCCTTGAGGCTGCAGGTTGTACACAACTGCCTCCACATAGAACTGTATAGTGCATGTCTAAAACTGTTAGTTCAAAGGTAAAAAAATTCATCCAGCAAATATTTATTGTGCCACAACTGAGTCAAGTAGATGGGTTACAAACAGATTATTTTTGTTCGCATTAACTAGTATGTCTGAATTATTTGCTGCTCTGGGTTTACGAATTACACAGCTGGACAGATTTCCAGCAAATGGCTACATAAATAGTACCCCGTCTAGTTTGCCCAGATGTTCCTGATTACACACTTGCAGTTAGCTGAGCTCTTCGACTCAGTTGGTTAGAGTGCCTGGTTGAGTGTAGACGTGATCTGGGTGTGGGGTCATTCAGCTTTTTGCATTGGGAAAACATGTCTTAATTCTATCACTGTGCCTTTAGATGTTCCAAAAAGTTAGGAACTATGCTGGTCTGGTCTAGAGGAGTTGGACACAACTCTCTGAAAGGGTCTAAATAAAAGTTTCACTCCTCTTGAGAAAACACTGATTTTAGACAACTTAGGTTACATTCATATCTTAAGTAGTAAATATTCAAAACTAACCCAGATCGACTAGAGAAAAATTATAGACACATTTCTAGAGTAGGTAATTTGTGTGTGTTTTGCATTGCTTTTTTATCTAATCAAACGTAGAAACCAATTTTTGTTTTTGTGTCTTGTTCTGGAAAAATATTTATCCCTTCTTTGAAGCCTATTACATAATCTAGAATGATTTGCTTTAGACATTATAGGGAAGACTTTTTTTTAAAAAAGATAGAAAAAATAACATGCTGATCATATTTTATTAGAATATCATTTTGGCTCTGTGATGAAATCATGTTTAGAACTTACTGTGCCTTTGGTGTACCATCTTAACCTTAGCGCATGTCTATATGGAAGAGACCTTCTTCAGAAATCTGCCTAAGATGAATCCCAGGAAAACCTGAAGAGAGAGCTGTGTAATCTCTAGAATGATAACATTCTCGGGTTTATCTGAACTCTACTTGAACTGCAAATAGAGAAGCTATCTCCAGCTAGGTCAACGGGCAATAGGTGAGATTCTAGAAGTCATTTGCCACTTTGATTTCTCATATATTCTAACAAAGCATGAAACGATAACCATTTTAGACTGATATAGTCCTACAGTTGAAATCACAGTGGAATAAGTAATTCCTTCAGGGGAAAGAGAGGCAGGAAATGAACAGGAAGCACAACTCTGTTCACTTCTGAAAACCAGAGGGGACTGGGAATCATCCACTCACCTGTGGTCATCAGACAGCTTGAGATATGCTGACATTTTGGGGTCACTTGGGGGCTTTGAAGAGTACTCGCTCCTGTAATCTGAGGGGTGGCCTAGTCGTCAGGATTCCTTAGAGTGCCTCAGTGACTGTAACATTCATCCAGGTGAGAGGCCACTCCCGAGGACAGTGATTCCCAGGTCTTTCTGATCACTGGAATGAATCCCTCCTGAGCTTTCAATAGAAAATACAGATTTCCCAGCAGACTAAAGCAGAAGTGAAGGCAGTAGTGGAGCCCAGAAATACTTGTTTTGTGTTTAAAACTAAACTGTAGATTTTATTCATTTTTTTCACTAACATCCATTTTCTGTTTCAGGATTAGTTGTCGATGTCTCCTTAGTCTATTCCAATCTGTGACAGTTGCTTGGCCTTTTTTGTCTTTCATGACCTTGACGTTTCTTCTGATGAGTACTGGTCAGATATTTTATAGAATTGCCCTCAATTTGGATTTGTCTAATGTCTCATCATTAGGTTGAGGCTATGTTTTTTGGGATAAAAATACCACAGAATCAATATGTCTTTTTTCCCTGATGTGTGTCTAAATTTCCCTGGGATCACTTGATTATGGTGGTGTCTGTCATGTGTCTCCACTGTAAAGTTACTATTTTTCCTTTTGTAATGAATATATATCTTGGGGAAAATATTTTGAGAATACGCAGACATCCTGTTTCTCAAACTTTTGTCTTCTATTTTTAACATTCATTAGTGGATCTGTGGTATATTCTGATAGTTTCTAGTTCCTTCATTCGTTCTTCATTAATCGGAATTCATCTTTAAGAGAAAGCTGTCTCTTCTCATCTGCTTATATATTAGTTTAAATTTTATTTATATCTGTGTGAACTCATGAATATTTTATTCTACAGATTGTAATATAATTTATTTCGTTGCTTAAATTGTTCTAGCTTTAGCCCTTGGGAGTTCTTTTAGATTGATTTCTGTGTTTCTCTAACATGCCCCTATTGTTTTGATTTTGAACGCTTTCGTACTTTCTGACACTATAAGATACTCCAGCAACATCTTGTATTTTCCTGCCCCCAGGCCTGGAATCAACCATTTCTCCAAAGAATCTGGTTCCTTTTATTGAAAAGTGATACTTAGAAACCAAGATCTAGGCTGTAGATGTGCAGATTGCTTTGAAAGTATCCTTGATTCTGGATCCTCTCAACAGAGAGTTAGGGTATATAAATATGTATTATAGCTCCGGCGTAAACACATCTGTGTTTATGCATTTATTCATCCCTGTATGTATTTGAGAACCATGAATTCTTACTAAGACCGCCAATTGCAGTCCAACACCACAGGGTTCGTTTTAGCTTTCCCCTCTAGGAAATTTTTATTTTTAGAAGCTTCTCAGCTGTTTATGACTAATTAGACATGGAGAATGATGACTTTTAGATACGTAACTGTTAGGTACAATGTGGATCCAAAGGCTCTTTAGCTTCAGTAAGTATTCTTTGTTAAGGTACAGTCTCTTTCATGGTGAGCCATCATTTTCCATAATTGAGTTAATCACCATCTCTTTTTACTGTACTAAAAGGAATTTTTATGTTACTCCTATCCCTCATAACTAAGGAAACTTAGCCTTCTATAAAAATAAATCCCCTTTTAGTAATGGAGTGGAAAGTGGTACAGTTTCATGGCCAATATTCTTATAAAAAAATTTGTCAGAGAAATTGAGCACACTTGAGGGAATATTTTGTGAGTTGAATGCCCAGGGAAACTGTTAAATATATATATATATATATTTTTAATTTTTATTTATTTATTTTTGAGACAGAGTCTCATTCTGTTGCCTGGGTTAGAGTGCTATGGCCTCAACCTAGTTCACAGCAACCTCCAACCCCTGGGCTCAAGTGATCCTCCTGCCTCAGCCTCCCAAGTAGCTGGGACTACAAGTGTGTGCCACCATGCCCAGCTAATTTTTTCTATTTTTAATACAGATGGGGTCTTACTCTTGCTCAGGCTGGTCTGGAACTCCTGACCTCAAGCAGTCCTCCCACCTTGGCCTCCCAGGGTGCTAGGATTATAGGCGTGAGCCACTGTGTCCGGCCCATTTTTTTTAAAAACATCAACGACATATCCAAACAAATGATAGAAAGTTTCAGGATTTCACTAAAACCAAATTTATTTTAATCCTTGAATAATCGTTTTGATAACGCATTTCTACATCCTTTTCTAAGTATAATTTTCTTTCTAAAGCAGGTACTTTGTCAGACTTCTTGACAATAAACCCTTCAGCCCTGGTTGTTGAGGGTGCTGGACTATGAACTTTCGGCCCACATGTTCTTGTTACGTTAGTAGCTGCCATGTTAGTTAACAAGTAAGTGCAATGGTAGTTTATCTGGCTTGTTCCTACCCAAACTTAACGAGGGTACCATATGATGCAGGTCGAAGGACCTTTAACCCAGGGAATTAACACAATTAGGACAAGTTTAAAGTGTTGACGCAATTCACCTATAATAGTAACTAAGGTTCTTTTTTGGGGAGTGAGAGGGTCAGAAGATGGAAGGAGGAGGATGAATGAAGGTTAACATGTCTTTCCCTAGACCTGCAACCTACAGGAATATGTTAATTTTGTTCCTGGTCTGGGGCTGTAATTTTTACAGTAGAAGACTCATGTTGTCAATTCCTGACTTCTAGGTCAGTGTGTAAATGGAAAGAACTTCCTTCCAATAAAGTTGGAATGTTTCAAAGGAAATTGTATACTACTGATGTCAGTGAGAGTCAACTGTGAAAGTACTACCCATGATTTCCATAGCAACGTGCTAAAATTGTGTGGAATTAAGTCAAATGATCAGATTTCCTGGTTTATTTTAGAGTTGCTTATGGTTATCAATAATCACCACCAAAATGGATTAGCTACTCAGTTCTCTTAAAAGGTGTAAGGTAAGGTGAGAACGTGTCCTTTGAGACATATTTGTGATCATATCTTTAGGACTACTTATAATAAAAGGCTTAACATTTTTCATGTATGATAGCATACGGAAAAATCGTCATGGCCTTCGGAAAGTCTTTATGAAATTCCTACCTACACAGATTAAGTTGTTAAATAGAAGAAAGCTTTAACTGGGTTACATTTAAGGTCTTGCTGATTTTGCAAGGGTGATTTTCGAGGGAGGGTGGTAGAGGGCAAGAAACTTACGTCTGGTCATCATTCAGGGAGATGCTGAGAGGGCGAGAACCAGGGCCAGTTTGGGTCTCAGTGTTTCCAGCTGGTGGGCCTTCTGGATCCAAGCTCAGGGGGCCCAGCCCTGCCGCTGTCTGGTTGCTTTGGCTCTACACACACATTTCATGAATATCTGTTTGGGTCAAATGTCTCCCCACCCCTATCAGCCAGCCGATACCAGGACCTGGGTCCCATATTACAGACATGGTGATTGAGTGCTCGACTCTGTGTTCGGAGGTCTCTCTGAGAGAAGAAATCATTGTAATCCAGGGAGCCCTGTTTTTACCTTCCGATCTAGCAGTCGCATCTTGTGTCTGTTTAAACTCCCAAACAGAAACGTTGAGTCAGAAAATCCCCTCTTCTTACTTATGTATCCCAAAGGTTGGTTGATATTGAATAGTATTGAGTTGTAATTATTGGAAGGGACCCTGAGGAAAGCAATCTTCTAAGACCAGAATTTTTGCGAGTTGTTTTTATAGAATCACTGCCAGTCCTAGAATTCAAGTATCGTAAAATGATCAAGTCAGCTGTCATTAAAATGTCTAAAATTCAAGATCTGTTAAGTGTGCATCAGAAGTCAAAGTAATATTATAGATATACCTTGAAGCAGGGGTCCCCAACCTATGGTGAGTTGTATAATTATTATATATTACAATGTCATAATAATAGAAATAAAGTGCATAATAATTGTAATGGGCTTGAATCATCCCCAAACCATACTTCCCCACCCCCATCCATGGAAAAATTATCTTCCATAAAAATGGTCCCTGGTGCCAAAAAGATTGAGGACCACTGCCTTAGAGGACAGGATCTGTACTCTAGCACGTAACAACTTAGTCTTCTCCACAGACTTAATCTGGATTGGGAGGAGAAAGTTGTTGCAACAGAACCTATAGTTAGTTCCTGAATCTGGATGTCCATCAGAATCAGGGATAATAGATTCTTAAGACCTCGCTTTCAGCTTTTTATGTAGTAGATCTGTGTTGGGGCCCAGGAACCTACATTCTTAACCACCAAATTTGATTGTCTTGCAGATGGTCTGGGGACCAGTCTTTGAGAAATAATGCCCTAAGTGGTACTCCTTGCCAATTTTCCTCATTTAGCAGGAAAAAAGAAGTTAGTTAGACATAGAAAGTTCCCCGATTGTAATTTCAGTGGAAGTGGTGGGGGTTTCTCTTCTCTACAAAGACAGAACTCATGATCTACAGGGGATTGACAAGAACCCAAATCCTCCAAAGCACACCTCCTCCTGGCTAAAGCTCATTCCCTTAAGAAGTCCTTTGAGTCCCAGACACCAGCTCAGAAATTTCCTAAACTCCATGTTTCTTCTCTGTAAAAGACATAGAACAAGAAGCTTGAAGCCTTCTTGTAGTCAGTTTGATGATGAACTGATTTTGGAAGAAGCAAAAAGTAGCAGAAGCTCTTGATTTTACATGGAACTCTGCTTCCCTCAACAGGCTTATCTTCGTAATTGGTTATTAAGCTTTAAAACAAATTCAAAGAAATTTGCCTTTTTTAAAACTGCTCACATTGCTTCTTGGCCTTTTGACTAAGATTAAGTGTAAAAACTGCCTAGGATGATTTTTATGTACACAAACTTTTTAACAGTATAGTATTAAGTAATGTCCTTTAAGTTCAGCCTTGATAGGGAATTCTCCACCAAATCTGCCCTGTTTATTTCCATGTATCCAGTTTGGTTCATTGGACAGTATTTACTGAATCTCACCTACGTGCCAGATACCCTCAGCCTGTCATGGATCTTCCTGATCATCAGTCCCCGCGTACCTCTGCTGCCTTAGAGCTGTGCCGACTCCTGATCGAATTTGTTACAGTGGCTTCTGAAGTGCTCTCTGCCTTGAGCCTCCTCTTCTCCATTTGTCTTCCTCACACGATCTGATCATGTCACTTCCCTGACCAGAACCATTGATCACACCATTGCCAACCAGATAAATTTGCGTGGGGTCCAAGGCCTTGCATCATCTCACTTTTGCCTCTCAAACTGAGCATTTAAAGCAAAAGCTTTTGCTACATGCTTTTCTCTGTCTGGGAATGCCTGCTGGGAACTTCCTTTTCTTAGCCTGATGAACCCCTCACACATATTTCCACCCTTAGAACAATATTTTCTGTTCTTCGAGGCCTTTCCTGACTCTCCCAAGCAGATTTTTTTCTTTTCCTTCTCTTGTCTTCCTAAAAGTCACCCAAATATCATTATCACAAGGCATTATGTAAGTTAAGACAATATTTGTTAGGTTTCTTTCAAGAACCAGGGTCCTTTGTGAGAGGATGACAGAATTTTGTTTCTATTAAATGGACTTACTGTAGTACCTGGCATGAAGCTGGTGCTCAGTTTTGACTGTACACAACTAAATTTTACCGGAAACAGGCCACTGTAATGGACATTTTGATAGCTTGTTTACAGATCCTCTGTTGTATTTTCCTTGAAGGAATTACGCAGTTGTCTTATGTGATTGTTTCTAAATTAAACCTGTAGGGATATTATTAATACATTGAGAGACCTTTCTGGGATGTGGTTTCTTACAGACTTCCTCTTTCATTGTGTCAAAAAAGCTGTCTGGAGAAGTTGTGTATTCAGGAAGTTTGCCGGGAGGTGTTGGGCTTTAGTTTGCAGATTCTGTATGTAGGGTTCTAGAAATGGAGGGAGAGCCCTGTTTGACCAGCCCAGGCAGAAAGAGACCTGCCTTGAGACATTTGGGGCTCTTGCTCCACCGAGGGTCTGGGACAGGGGTGGGGAACCTTTTCATGTGAGAAAGCTGCATTCAAGAAACTTAAATTAGATACACTTAAAAAATGTACATTATTTTTTAAAAATCTAGCTACTGTGTACTTAATTTCAAAAAGTGGAAACTATTTGTTAATTTTAAACTTGACTAGCCCTTTAATGACTTTGTTGTGTCTGCTTTTTGTCGACAAGCATTTGAATATTCGGTTGCAGCATGGAGGGCCCCAGTTTCAGTTGATCCTCTTAGATGGTATCAGTCATTCATGACCTTAAGGGTGTCTTGATTTGGGTCAGGTAGGAGAATGCAGATTCGCAACAATAAGTGGTTGAAAAGCAAGAAAGCATTTTTCAGGCAAGTTGCCAAAGGCATGGGTATTCGATTGCATTTTTCCATATTTTAATTTGATCTTTCTTAGCATTAGACAATGACTTTAAAATGTCATCTCCTGAGAGCTCAATCACTTCCATCTGTAGTTCTTTAGGTGCCTTGGTGGTACCAACTAGGTGAGACTGAAATGCTAATTTGAGTGTGATGTCATGATTCTTAAAGTCAGTGAACCTTTCACTGTATTCTCCAGTTAATAGGTCTGTAACAGCTGGGTATTCTTCAGATGATTAGCATATATCATCCTGCTCATCAATGACCTTTGCTAACTGGGGAAACGTTCATCTGAAATTTCCTTTGGAGGAAATGTTTTGAAAAAAGATAGCTTTTTTGAAATGCTTAGATTTTTTGCCACATATATGTAGAGTGTTTTACCTTGCAAACAAATATTCAGGTTTTGATTTCACATATCACACAGAAATGCTGCGTTCCTATAGAAATTTTCTCTCAATAATTCACACTGCTGATTCTGTTCTTCATAAAATTTAATTATCTGTTGCAGAGATAAAATGTTGGCAAATCCATACTGAATACCTCATTGTTCAACTTTAGAATGTTATGAAACCGAAGATGCCATGTTGCATTTGCACAAATATAATTAACGATGCTTATAACTTGTTGCAAAGTGTTACTTAAAATAGTAGCTTTAGCACACATTTTGCTGATGCAAGATACAATGAAAAAAAATGAGAGCATCTGGATCTGTTAATACTTTTTTTTAATCTGTACAATAAACTCTTCATATTTTCCTGTCATGGAAGGTATTACTGTCTGTACATACACTAACTAAATTTACCAAATTCAGTCAGACTTCACGACATTTATATTGAAAGTTGTTGAAGATAACTGTTAACCATGTTCTGGTGGTGAGAGTGCCCAAAGTGAGTAACTCTTCGTAGCAAAGAAAATCTTCTGTTATGACCCAAATGAAGTATAAAACCTGTGCTGAGTCAGTAGTATCAGTTGATTTATCCAAAGCAATTGAATTATATATATTTTCCCTTTGAAATATTGCATGAAGTTGTTCTGTTAAGTTGAAGGCTAATTCATGCTGCCAATCAGTTATGGTTCTTCTTGGAAGAGGCAGTTGTTTGTAGTTTGAGATGTAATCAGGGTCTGAGCATCCCACAGCTTCAACAATGCATGCTTTCACAATTTTCACATCACTGAATGGCTTCCCTTTTTCCCCAAGTATATAATCTGCTTTATAAGTTGCTTCAGTGACATCATTTCCAGGTCTTATTGCTGCTTGAAAGAATTGTCTTTGCTTTTGCTTTTGATTTCTGCGATACAACCTTTTGTGCTTCTCCCCCTAATTTAAAATACATGTGGTCCTTATGACTGTTATAGTGCAGATGAGCATTGAATTTCTTTAATGTTGATATTGTAGTATCACAAAGCAAGCAAATCTTCTTTAGCAGAAACAAGATAATATTGCAATCTTCAATCATTAAAAAAATCTGTTTTTTTCTTCAGCATTCTCTTGGTCGTCTTTGACACCATGGGCTTTTAAACAGACGGAATTAAAAAATACTGTCGAGCTGTGCAACTGTTATAAAATTCCACTTCAAACAGAAACACAGTGCACCACTGCCAAAGCTGATAACAGCTCAACCCCCATAAACTGTCTCTAACCAGCCTTGTGCGGTAGTGGCGCCGGTCAGGCGGGGAAGTTAAGAACTAAATCATGAGTGTAGCAGCCATCAGTTTAGCTCTTACAGCTTACTGATGTTCTAATTGTGCAAGACAATCTGGGAGGATTATTTTGTTAAAACTTATTTTATTCTTTGGACTTTTAAATACATTCATTTTAAAAATAAAATAATATAAAAGACAAACAAAAATGTATTAATAAAAATAAAAGGATTCTGTAAAATTTGAATTCAGCCCAAAGACTGCACTTAAGGACCTAGAAGGCCACATGTGGCCTTAAGGCTGCAGGTTTCCCACCTGTGGTCTAGGAGCTGCGAATTTTAGATGTGCAGCTGTCAGCATCTCCTCGGGGACCATCTGAGCTTCAAGGAGATCAGATGGGCATTAATGGACCATCTATTTTGTGGTGTTCGTGGGGGGTGGGTCAGGTTCTTCCTTGTGTTGTTTCTCTTTCCTATTTCTTATTTTATAGAATGAGAATATAAAGTAATAAAAATTAAGGAAACATTGACATTATGCTACAATGGGGGAAAGGGGAAAAAGACTAAGATACAAAATAAGGCATTTGCTTGAATTTAAATGTCTAAGAGCAGGTTCTCTCAGGAAGGCTAGGTGCTTTGTCAAGGTTTAGCATCGCTGTCTGTGGCACTGCTTGCTACTTACTCATAGACTATACTCCTTTGTATAGTTTTCCATCCCTTACGTCTAGCTAAGTTGTGATCTCCTTTCATTCTTTGTGATCCCCATAGCATCTGCTGGGTACACTGTAAATGTTTTATAAAATGTCTTGGTTAAGGTCCACAAGATATGGGCAAGCCCCTGGGCTTATTTCACTCCTTGCTCTCCCTGGCCAGGGAGAAGCTTTTGGCAGATGCTGCTGTGGGTACCATTGCTCCGTTTCGTCACCCACTCCTTAGCCTCCAGAATCCTCCAAATTCATATTTGGCCACTTCTCGGTTAGTCTGGGATTTCTGGAGAAAAACTATAGGGACTTAGTATATGTAACTTGAGTTCAGCTCTCAGATTTTTTGCTCTCAAGGGCACAGTTGACTTTGAGACCCAATGATTTAAGTCACAGATGGGAGTTAGTGGAGAAAGTTGGGACTCCGAGTCAAGGAGGAACTGGGTTCTAATGAATAGAAATGGAAAGTAAACACCTCTTGTCTCAAGTCTCAAATATGAAATGAATCGTGCCTGCCTTGCATAACCTACTTTCCTTTTGAAGATCAAATGAAGTACGTTTGAGAAAGTTCTTGAAAAATACCAAGTGCTAATCAAATGCACAGTGTAATCATGGACATCCTGGAGGTGTTTGGTCCAGGAGCATAAGCACAAGTTGGAATAGGTAGCAGGGTCGTGGTATCTATTTCTTGAAGCATCTAGGAGTCTCTGTTCCCTCCTAGCATATTCCTCACATCTGTGAGCAGCAGGTTAGACAGAATGGCCTGTTCTTTGATAAAAACTGTTTTTACCTCTGTCCACAAGTCTGATGACTTGTGATGCTCCCAGAAAGTCCTCTTTATAGCATTGAACCATGGTCTAGTGGTGGGAGGGTTAGTATTATAGTAGATGCTACCTCTCATAGCGGTGTGAGGAGACTTGGAGAGTGGTTATTGCTTCTTTGGATGCCCTGTAATCATTTTATATTTATGTGGCCAAGTAGCATTAAGTACAAATGATACTCAGATTACTGAAAGCAGCCCACTTACAGTAAGAAATCTGGGAGTTTTGCAAAGAAGGCTTTTATCGTGATTGCTTAGAGCATTTCTGTCACTTGGAGATGCAATTGAGGGCGTAGGTTCTAGACAGACTTGAGTTTGCATATTGGCTCTTGCCACTTAATAGTATGGTGACCTTGGATATTGCTGAACCTCAATTTCCTCACATAAATGGGAATAGTAATACCATACACAAATGGAGATTTGTGAAGATTATCTGAGATGATATATATATTGGTTAACACCATACTTATCACATATGAGGGATATGTAAGAACCGTAGTTGTGGTGTTTGTTGGTAAGTGGTACTGCTAACTAATAACACTAGTATTGAATATGAACATAAACTTAAAAATTAGGAAACAGGTTTGGATGGTGCTTATTAAAGTGATACAAACTGTATCCATTTTTGTATTGATAATTTATAAATTATTGTAGTTATATTTTACTAACTACCTTGTATCTCTGTTACTCTTTTCCTTAACAACAGTTATTTTTGATTGAACCTATTTACTGGTGCATTTCATTTATAAATCCCACTATAAGCTGCTCCAGTGGTGCAGTTGGTTAGCATGTGGTACTTACATATATAAATCTCTACCATATATCATGAAAATTTAGTTTCTTTGATGTTCAGGAAAAATGCTAAGCAAATCTTCAAACTTTTGGTGAATAATTGAATCTTGAAAACTACCCATTTATTCCAGTGTATGTCCTTTTCTACCTTAAAATATTTGATAAGAAAAATATGATGGTAGGCACTATTGAATTTCATGCATGAAGGACTATTTGGCCTGTTGAATTTTATGTGTGAAGGGCCATTTGGCCTCTAATAAGCTAGTCGCTATTGTCTGTTGATTTTGTTTTTCTATTTTGTAGTTAGTGATCAATAAGTACCTCTTTTTCTTGGACGCTCCCAACGTTTAATCCAGCCCATAGTGCAAGTACCTAAATGTAAACAGCACACTGCACATTGTATATACTGTATATCAGTCAGGCTGTATCTGAGCCATTGTGTCTAGTTTTGGATATCTCATTTAAAGACAGACACAGACAATTCTCTATTTTGTCATAAAAGTGAAAGTAAACCCAATCGTTTCAGATATTTTAAGGAATAAGAGTGCTTAGCCCAGACTAGATGAGACCTAGTTGTGGTTGTATAATAGTAAACTCTTTGGTGTATAGTAGTGTCTTTTAGAAGAGGGTAGTGATATTCATTGTAACTTCTACTGAACATAATAACTGGAGTTGTCTGATACTGTTATGAACTTCTTGGTGAAGTAATGCATCTCTGTCAGCTGGAAGTATCAGTATCCCAATGTTGAAAAGCAGTATAACTTAAGATGTTTAAGAAGATGCTTCTCTTAGCCCAGGCTGCTATAACAAAATACTGCAGATGGTAGCTGATATAAACAAATGTGGCTTAATGACACACATTCATTTCTCACAGTTCTAGAGACTAAGAAGTCCAAGATCAAAGTGCCAGCAGATTCAGTATCTGGTGAGGGCCACCTTCCTAGCTTGCAGCCTTCTTGCTGTATCCCCATGTGGAAAAGAGAGAGAGAGAGAACATGGCCCTGGTCACTTTCTCTCCTTATAAGGACACTAGTCCATCAAATGGGGATTTCACCCTTATGACCTAATTACTAAGCCTAATTACTTCCCAAAGACCCCACCTCCAAATGCGATCACATTGGGGGTTAGGGCTTCAAAATGTGAATTTGTTGTTGGGGGGTGGGGGGTGGCCACAAACATTCAGTTTATAACAATTTAACCTTTCCAAGCCACAATTTCATTATCTTTAAAAAATAGAAATAATAATACTACCTTTAAGGTTCTGAGATGATATCATATAAACTTTAGAATTTGGAACATGGTAAGCTCTCAAAAAAAGAGTTGCTGCTAATGTGATGGTTGTTAACCATATTTCAGAGATGCGCTAGAAGCATTTTTGATATTTGTTAAAAGACTGGGCTGGATGAACTTTTCCAGTTTCAGTAAGCAATAAGTACATTTTAAAATTTTTATTTATGCTTGCAAGTCTCAAGATAGGGATGCTGCTCTGTGAACATCCTTCGGGTTCCACTTTGTGTTTTCTGTGCTGGCATCTCCAGGTCAGCCTGCCTTTCTGATTCTGTATTCTGTCTTTGTTTTTTCTCTGTGACTTTTCATTTATTTCTGCATCCCTCTTCCATGGTCTCTGTCACTCTGCAGTCTTTATTTCATTTTCTCCTCCCTCCCCACATTTTTTCTCAACATTCACTGTAAAGTATGATGAATAGTTTACAATGTACATTATTTTGCTATATTTTTAAATCCTTGCTTTACTTCAAAAGCTAATGTGGGGTGTTCCCCCATACATGACTAGGGTTACACGATTGTGTGCATTTTCCACTCCTGGTTCAGAATTTGGCTTTCCTAAGCATTGACCAAGACAGACCTGCCTTTGTTCTTTTTTTGCTTTATTGTGGCTGGTGCTGAGCTGGTATGTAAGAATAAAGTTTTACGCTGCTAGATTCTGCTTAAAGAGGAAGCTGTTTAACTTACCCTCTTGTGCATATGATGATCAACTGCTTTTCCTCCAACTGTGTTGGGGTGACCCTTGCAGCAGGTTATTGCTCGTTGGTCGCAGGGTGTAGGACATGTTAAGGCACCAGGCTTCCCTTCACTTTTGTTTTCCCAGCCTCTAAAATATAAATGGAATTGTTTTATATCTGCCAAGAGAAAACCAGTCATTTGACAGCCTGTATTTTTCTACATTTAGCAACTGGCATTTACGCAGTAGATTTTCGTGTATGACAGCACATCTTTTAACCATGGTAATTAAAATCATCCTTGAATAGATGTAGTTACACTTAATTATGGATTTTATTCTCTAGTTGATGTAAGCTTGTTACACGGTTATGTTTTTGAGACTTGTTTGTGTCTGAATGTAGATGCTTAAAAGTTATCATTTTTAAGTTTCACTTAAGAAAAGGCCTATATAATTGGTTACGTATTTTTTAAATTTCTTGTAACAAAATGTTTTAACATTGCCACCATCAGTCAAGCAGCAGTATAAAGAAGTACTTGAATACTGTTTAATGTGTGTGCCATGATAGGCAAAAAGCATGTCATGAATGTATATTACTTACACAATGTGAAAATTCCAGTGAACTGTGCTGTGTTGCCAAGAATTAACTACATGGTAAAAGAGGGTGAAAAGATGAAATACCTAAGGCTGAATTTTATTTTACTTCTGTCTTTGGAGACTTTCTTAACATATAAAAACAATATACCGTGACATCAGAAATAAGGAACAAAAAAGGTGTATATTCTCTTTTCCTCTAAATTAGTTGCAGTACTCTCTTAAGAAACAAAATTCAATGAGATACCCACAGTGAATCAGGATATGAAAAGATGTTCAACATCATTAGCCGTTAGGGAAATGCAAATTAAAATTTACACACCTGTTGTCATGGCTAAATAAAAAATAGTGACAATGCCACATTGTGGCAAGGATGCCAAATAACTGGATCTCTCTCTCATACATTGCTGGTAGGAATGTAAAATGACGGTACAGCAACTCTGGAACATGGTTTGGCTATTTTCCAAAAAAATCTAAACATGCAAGTTTTATGCAACCCAGCAGTTCCACTCCTGGGCATTTATCTCAATGAAATGAAAACTTATTTTCGCACAAAAACCTGTGCATGAATGCTTATAATAATGACTTCATTTATAATGACCAAAAATTGGTAACAGCTCAGCTGTCCCTCAACAGGTGACTGATTAGACAAACTATAGTACGTCCATACCATGGAATGCTACTCAGCAATAAAAAGGAACCAACCGTTGATACACACAAAACCTGAATGAATCTCTGGAGAAATATGCTGAGTGATAAAAGGCAATCCCAAAAGGTTACATGCTGTTTCCACTCATGTAATTTTCTCTTAGAAGGACAAAAAGTTAAATGCAAAAAATAATTTTACACTGATTACATTTCAAATATATTTTTTTATGTAGTAGATTAAATAAAATATCTTATTAAGCTTTTTTTAAATGACTAGTATTGAGGTGGAGAACAGATTAGTGGTTGCCAGGGATTCAGGAGGGAGTGAGCGGGGAGGGAAGCAGGTGTGGCTGTAGAAGGCAGCAGGAGGGATCCTTGTGATAATGGAAACGTTCCAAATCTTAACTCAATCAGTGTTGATACTGACTGTGATGTTGCACTAGTTTCCCAGTTAGGGACCCTGGGTAAAGGACACATGGGATCTAGCTATATCATTTCTTACAACTACATGTGAATCTACAGTGGTCTCAAAATAGAAAAGTTAATTTTTAAAAATACAATGATGTTATATGACTATTCTAATGTAATACTGTTTCCTCCCCACGTGTGTTTCTTATTTTTTTAGTCCAGTTTATTATTAGTTCATTCAATTATTCCTTTATTCGTTCAAGAAAGAATTACTGTGCACTTGATATGTACTTAATTTGGCCTAGCTATCAAGGTCAAGTCACTTACTCTAAAACCAGAATCATCACCAGATCATAATTGTTTTAAAGGATTCCACTTTATTTTGTTATTTAGTAGTAAGTTTTGCAGGTAGTTTACATAACTCACAGTGAGCTCTTCTGTAGGTGCGTTTTGGGGCCTTGGTAACATTAGCATTAAAATATTTAAAAAATTTTTCAGGGCAAAATTACTGCGGCTGTGCTTCATGGTGTGAAACTGAGGAGCCTTGATTATGCATTACATCTGTGTGTAGGAATAGAAAAAATTTTTGAGTCAAATCAGGGCTCTGCTGTGGGCACTCACTCGGCTGTGAAGAGTTAAGTGAGGCTCTGTGTGGGCACATGTCCTGACAGGCCCCTGAGTTTTCCCAAGAGGATGGCATTCTTTCTCCCAGTTCTGCTTTGGACTTGCCCGGCAACACAGAATGTGCTCTCTGGAACTTTTCAGATCATGGAAATTTAAGCTCGTGACAGCTCCAAAGCTGGGTTTATGTGCTCATGGTGAACAATGTGGGGAACAGTCTGTGGGTCCTGCCTGTGGTTGGGTGAAAGTGGGCCTCTGAATCAGCCAGAGCAGTGGAGGGTCTCTCCTGTCTTGGTTAGCATCGCTCTGGTCCCAGGAGAATGGCTTTCACCAAATTGTGCTTTGACAGAACATTAGGGATGTCAGTGTCTAACAAGTGAAATGTGGAGGTATATTCAGTAGCTGGAAATGAAATCTGACAACCCTAGGACTAAAGGGGTCCCCTCCCCCCTTTTTTTTAAATTAGTAGAAGAGCTGGGGGTGGGACCAAGGAGATGAAGCCAGCTTTGGCTTCAGTTGCATCGTCCCTCCTCTCTGGCAGACTCCTTGCAGACTCCTTACAGACCCCTGGTGATCCTGATTTTAATTGTGAATTGAGGTTGAGGAACAAGATTGAAACCTTTTCTGTGCTTTGAATTTTGTGGAATACAAATATATATTCCAGTTAGTTGTGTAGAGACATTGAAGGGTTTTTCCTTAGAAGTAATGTTATAAATGGGCTAGACTCAGGCCAGCTCACCAGAATTTATTTAATCTAGCATGTATCTGAACAATAATAGTTCAGATAATGGTTCAGTGCAGAATGCCTCTCTTACTACATTGTTCCTGTTGGAAGATGAATTTCTGGTTTCTCCTAGGGGTGAGGGTGGTCTTTGGGGTGACCTTTGTTTGTTTTTTCTGCTTGGCTGCTATGGCCTCAGTGGACACAGTAGCCCCATGCTCCAAACAGTTTTGAGCAGGAGGGTAGCGTAGTGGTCAGGGTTCTTTGGTGATTCTTTGCTGGTCCTGAACTTTAGGGGAAAATCCCTAATTGCAGTTGGCACTGTCCGTGATGTGGGAAAGGAAGAGGAACTTCTGCATGCCCTAGGCCCTGACGGGAACAGCCTCTGGGATAAAAGGAGGACAGTCTGGGATTGTCCACGCGTGGAAATATGTAGAAACAGTGGTAGCATAAGACTGTTGGGTTCAAAATCAGCAAAGTTAATTACAGTGTGAAACCTGGTGTGCAAATGAACAGTGTAGTTTTTGTCACTACTGTTATTTCTTTTGTTACTGTCAATAGATCCACACAGTCAGTGTTAACGTCTCATTTAATTATTTTTCTTGTAGTCTCAAACCATGAATTATGTGGGACAGCTGGCTGGGCAGGTGATTGTCACCGTGAAGGAACTCTACAAGGGCATTAACCAGGCCACCCTTTCCGGATGCATTGATGTCATTGTGGTGCAGCAGCCGGATGGCACCTATCAGTGTTCGCCTTTCCATGTTCGCTTCGGGAAGCTGGGAGTCCTGAGATCCAAAGAGAAAGTGGTGAGTGTGCTGCATAGCCTTTCCTTAAGGAGGGGAAAAAGTAGACAGTGCCAATGAGTAAATTGTTAGTTTTTGTGAGCTCTCCGGGCCTTTTTGTTTTTTTTTTTAAAACCTAGATATACTGAAAACAATGTCACTTTTAAAGTTGCTTCTGAATTCAAAAAACCTTACTACAGGAAGTCTCTCCAAGGGAAAAAGAAACTGAAAATGATTATGATAATCCTACATGTTGCAACTCAGAAGAACAAAACAGAAGCTAGAGTTATAAATGGGGAAGTTAGGCATATTTAGAAAAAGAAAAAATTTCCTTATACAGCATTTAAAAATATTTAGGCTAATACCAGCAGACTAATTGTAACTGGAATAGGCTGATTTAATCAATAATACATTAAATTTGTTTAAAGGAAATTAACAGCACATTTTTTTTTTTGGCAAAGCTGTAAAATCTTATTTGTAATCTAACTTCTGTTGTTGATACCAGGACTTCTCCCCAAATCTAACTGAAATGCTAACCCACAGACCGTAGGCTGGTTGACTTTCATTTGTTTTAGGGAAGATTCATTCAGGAAGAAGGTATTTATGTTGGTTTTTCTTTCTCTCTTTCTGTCGTTTTTTATAGCTTCTTCCCTTCAGGTTATGGAGTAGTTAGAAGATCTAGTAGTTAGAGTAGTTAGAAGGTTATATCTGATGTCAGTCAAGTTAGAAAATTGAGTTAGTAATAAAACTTTGCAGATATATAGTAGTATTTTTCTTTCTAGTTTTGCCCCGTAGTAACTCCCACTTAAATAATGTATAAAGGTTTTGTCAAGCTTTTTAAGCACAACAAAAGATCCTCACCATTTTCCGGCATAGACCTAAGAGTACGTTTTAGAGCTACGGTTACCAGCCCCTGCGACGTGGACTGGTACTGGTCCGTGGCCTGTTAGGAACCACGCCGCATACCAGGAGGTGAGTGGCAGGTGAGAGAGCAGAGCGTCATCGGTATTTATAGCTGCTCCCCATCGCTCGCATCACTGCCTGAGCTTGGCTTCCTGTCGTATCAGCAGTGGCATTAGATTCTGCATTATGGTGAGTTGTATAATTATTTCATTATATGTTAACAATGTAATAATAATAGAAATAAAGTGCACAATAAATGTAATGCGCTTGAATGAAACCATCCCTCTTCCCCGCCCCCAGTCTGTGGAAAAATTGTCTTCCATCTTACCGGTCCCTGGTGCCAACAAGGTTGGGGACTGCCGTGTTAGATGATCACTGGCGTAAGTTGAAAATATTTATTTTCAGCTTTTTGCTATTTCACATAGCTGATACTGTTCTTTAAATAGCAGTTTCCTTCTATTTAATTAAACTTACGTTATTTTAAGGGGAAAGAAAATGGATTTCATGAAACTAGGTATTCTTTTTTTTTCCCCCTCCAGAAAAAAATGTCTCATTTCTATGTGTTACAAAATCATTTTCCACTGCAGAGCCACATTTCAGGGTGGCAGGGTTTGCGTGGTCTGGCCTGTGTTCAGAGTCACCCTTTAGAAAGCAAAAGTGGTTGCAGTTTGCTTAGTGACTTAGAAACTTTCCATTGCAAAACTGTGGTGTTTAGCCACAGTTTAGCAACTCTGGAATTGTTTTTTTCTTTTCAGTAATACTAATAGTACTTTCAGACTGGATCTGTTTTGGGAGAATCAGCAGCAAACTGTTTATGCACTGAAATTTCCCATTACTTGTGTAAGGATCTATTCGTAAAACTGTTTCTGATGCTTTTTTTTTTTTTTGGCTGGCATCTGGGTTTTTGATCAAATTGGATCAGTCCTCTGGCCTTTCAGAGTGGAACCTACAGGCAGATATATGTAAGCACTTGTGCATCTGTGAATGGCGACAGCAGAGAAAACACCTTTTTCTGCATGTTGTGTGCTTCTAATTTAAGAAGTAATATAATTTCTATGCAGAGCTACACAGTTCATTTTGTTCAATATCTTGTCAAACCCTTAAATTTTTAATGTGAGTGTGTCCATGAGATATAGGAAAAGAGAAAATTTTTTTTCCCTCACTCCTTCCCTTAGTATCCCAGAATCCCAGAGAATATGTTTGGGAGGCAATATGGCCATTTGATTTACCAAAACACAGCTTTCCTGTGATGGTAAAACTGAAACCATGTGTGCCTTGAGATATGCTGGCAACTTGCATTAACTGTTTGTTTTACTTTAAATCAGCCTGGGTTAGGGAAAGCTGGTCATTGATTTTAAACTGTCAAAACTTACTTGAAACAAATTTTTAAATACAGCAACACCTATGAGGTGGACTTGAAATCATGACCACCTTAAAACCACTGTTTAGAGAGATGCAATATAATAATTTTCCCACTGCCATTGGTAAGTTCTTACTTGATGGAATACCAGTACTCTTAGTATATTTCGTAATTCAGGAGTTTAAATTTAGAAAGTAAACCTGCACTTTATATTTTTAAATATTAATTTTGCTGACTTATCACAAAATTACTGTTTGATTATTTATCAAAGTTGAATAACCCAGTGTATTAGAACTGTTTTCATTGCTGGTGACAGAAATCTGCCTCCCACTAGCTTAAGCAAAAAAGTTTGCGTAAGTAAAGTCCAGAGGCATTTGATTTAGTCAGGGCTTTATTAAGAGGCTCTAAAGGTATTATCAGAATTCTCTTTCTCTTTGCTCACCTCAGTTCTGCTTCCATTTGTGTGGGTTCTCTCTAAAGTTGGATGACCAATGCCTCCAGACTCACTTCCCATTATTCAACCCCAGTGGAAAGAGAGCTTCCTACAGAAGTCTCGGTATTTAGTCTCCCCATCTGTCGGTGTAGCTAGAGATGGAATATATTGATTGACTTGGCTTGGACAACAGCCCCACCTCCATGCCTTGAAGCCACACCTGAAATACAGGTTGAGTATCCCTTATCCAAAATGCTTGGGACCAAAAGTGTTTTGGATTTCAGTTTTCTTTGCTGGAATATTACCACTGTACTTACTGGTGGTTAGGCATCCCAAATCCGAAAATCCAAAATCTGAAGTGCTCCAGTGAACATTTCCTTTTGAGTGTCATGTCAGTGGTCAAAAATCTTTGGATTTTGGATTTTTGGATTTGGGATGCTCAACCTGTATATATGGTCTGAAATAGAGAATGACTCGGTTCCCAAAAGGCAAAGATGTCTTACCCAATGAATGGCAAGCCAAATCAAGTGTCTGCTACATCCAGTATTTCTCAGAAATATCGGTTCCATTTTAACATCTTAGTCATATATGTTGAGCAAGATTGAGCCACAATGTAGGAAGTATGACTATATGAAAATGAATGGTTATTTTAAAAGCCAGTTTACTAGAATTTAATACATCAAAATGAGTGTCCTCTTTAATATAATCACCTTGGGAAGTGTTTATTCCAACTTGGTACTATCTTTCAAAATATTTTTAAAATCTTATTCCTTTGTTCCCTAAAGAGCTCATGGCATATTCTTTTAAGTATACTCAGTATTGGCACAATTTAATGTTAGGTTTAATTTTGGGAAAGACCAAACTCCATTCGAAGTCAAATCAAGAGAATAAACTAAGCAGTCATATTGAACAATATCATATTTGATCTTTAAAAGTAAAGGTGGTGAAGTGTTCAGTTTTCTAAGATGGTACATAAATAGTTTAGACTCTGTGTTTGCATCATAAAGAAGCATTATTCTGTTTTGCCAGCTACATTGGATGAATGACTAACCTCCTAAAATGAAAATTTTGAAGAATACTGGTTTGAATTTATTTTTTATTAAGTATAAAATAACTAAATATTTTGTATTATTTAACCTAAACAAAGTTTATACAACAAATCAACAAATGATTATTTTAATTATTTTCTATATTCAACTTCTAGTCAAATAAATTTAAATATTTTACTTAAGTTATCCTGAGAAACTTAAAATGTGGGATTCTGGAGCTAATTTAGTTTTCTCCTACCTCGTTGCTTATAATAGCCTAGGAAAAAAATAAGCCTTTTTACTATTTCACTTTTTACATAAATTTTTAAGTTAGTAAACATTATTTCTATGATTGTAGAAAAAGTTGCTATTGTTGCAGCTGCTACAGAAATTTTATTTTGACTCTAGAGATGCTTAAGTAACTTCTACCAGCCTGAGTTTCTCTGTAGTAAATATTCAGAATAATATAAAATGTTAAGGAAGGCTGAGTGAAAAGTGGTTAATGTTTGTCCTGTGGAAACTGATTTATGCAGCCGTTTCATTTAAAAAGTAAAAGTACAATGAATTTTGGGGTGATCATTTTATTAACATTTCTTAAATTGGATAGGATTTTTTTACTCATTATTCTGTATTTATGAATTGCTTATTTTCCCATTTTCTTTGTTTATCCTTTTTTACAACTTTATTGCTTTATAATATGCAGTAAACTGCACATATGTAAAGGATACAGTT
Source organism: Avahi laniger (assembly GCA_963575035.1). NCBI lineage: Eukaryota > Metazoa > Chordata > Mammalia > Primates > Indriidae > Avahi > Avahi laniger. Next base: position 16,251 of record CAUYSK010091104.1, on the reverse strand, counting down.
TAACACGTTTGCACCCATGAAATCATTTCCACAATTATAAAAGGAGTGTTTTTTTGTCCTGTCATCTTAGTTTCTGTCACTGTGTGACAGTTCCTCAGTCATTGTTTTTCATGATGTTGACTGTGACTTTTTATTTTTTGAATTAATTTTACTATCAGACAAGTTGCGTATATAGTTTTAAAAGTTTGCATGTATTTTTCACCCACCTTCTTCCCCTAATATTAACATTTTACATGGCCATCCTACAACGATCAGAACCAGGAAATTAACATTGGTATAATACTGTTAACTATTAGAACTTACTAAATTTCATCAGTTTTTCCGCTGCTGTCCTCTGTTTCAGGATCCTATCCAGAGCCCCACATTGCTTTCATCCTGCATTCTCTTTTTCTTTTGGCTACTGAACTACACAAAGCTTTTTCGTAAGTTGTTCTTCCTTCCCCTCCTCCTCCTTCCTTCCTCCTCCTTCCTACTCCTCTTTCCTCCTTCTTCTCCTCCCTCCTCTTCCTCTTTCCTTCTTCTTCCCTCTCTTTCCCTCTCCCTTCCTCTCCTCCTCCCCTTCTCGCTCCCTTCTCTTCTCTCCTCTTCCTCTTCCTCTTCTCTTCCTCTTCCTCTTCTCTTCCTCTTCCTTTTCCTCTTCTTAGTAGAGTCCAAGTCTCACTGCGTGGCCCAGGCTGAACTCAAATTCTTGGGTTCAAGTGATCCCCCCACCTCAGCCTCCCAAGCAGCTGGGACTACAGGTGCACCACTATGCCTGGCTTCCTCGGTCTTTGTGATTTTGACTGTTAAAGAGTACAGAGCAGTTATTATGTAGACTGTCGCTCAATATGAGTTTACATTTTCTCATTTGGGGCAAGAGTAACACAATGATGCTGTGCCCTTACCGTTGCATCACATCAGAAGGCCCATCATGTTGCTATGTCTCATTGCTAAGGATACTAACTTTGATCACTTGGTTAATAGTGTCAGGTTTCTCCTTGGGGAGAAATGGTGAGACTCTACAACTATCCTGTTTTTCATTGTATTTCTACTCATGAATTTTAGCATACATTGATGAATTTTGTCTACAATAATTGTTGCTGTTATGTTTACCAAATGGTGATTTTTCTATTTCTATCATTCCTACTTCATTTATTAATTGAAATTCTGCTTTATCAAAGAGCTATTCCTTCTCTCCTGTTTACTTAATTATTCAATTATTTATGTATGTCAATATGAACTTATGGATATCAGTTTTACAGTATGAGTTATCCTTTATCCATTATTATCATTTAGTTGCTTATATTGTCCCAGTTTGACTATTAGTATAGCTCCTTCAAGTTGAGTCCCTTTGAAACGCTCCTGTCATTTTTTGAGCCCTTCCTTCCTTTCTGGAACTATAAAAGTGTTCCAGAAGAACCTACTTTCCCTGCCTCAGCCCCGGAATTCATCATTTTACTTCTGCCGTAACTCCACTTATGTTAGGTTCATATTTCACTTTTGCTGCACTTTCATCCTGGCCAATTTCCTCATTCAATTTTCCTTTATAAAATTAATATATTTTACTTTTCCAGGGAACCCTGGTTCCTTCTGTTGGAGCATGGTATTTAGAAACAAAGATCTGGTCACTTAGGTGTGCTCGTTACTACTGAGGTATCATTGCTTCTAGGCTCTCTCAGCTGGCAGAGCTAGGAAATGTATGTGTATACATACGCATACACCTGTACATCTACACCTATGTATATAAAAATCATGAGCTCACATGGATTTCTCTGATTCTAGTCTGTCATCACGGGCTTCTTTCCCTTCTTATTTGTAGCTTTTTTCCTGTTACAGTAGAAAATGTGGCTGTGATTATCCATAGCATATCTACTTATTTGCTCAATCTGAGAAAACACGTTTGTTTCAGGATTGCTAGCCCACATCTCTGTGATTAAGAAAAATTTACAAACTACTGTGCAATATTTTTTTGTAGTTCTATATATTAAAATGTCTTTAGACTTAAAATATATAGTCAGAAGACTATTTTCCTAAGTTACTTAGATTAGTTCCTTTCTTCCTCACCTTCTTCAGTGTGGTTATGTTATTCATAAATAGGATTTTTATAATGAACATTTCGATAAAATATGTCTACCTAAATTTTTTTTTTAAATGTGATATTATCCCATTGTTACCTGGGAAAACAGAGCTACCGTCAGTGACCAGACGTGAACCAGCACTCAATCTCTGCTCAGAGGGAATAATTGCTATTTTTTGAGAAAAACAATACAGTTTGTTCCCATCAGAAGGGCTGTGCAGAAGTAAGCACATTTAGATTACAGATTGTTCTGTTTTCTGTCTGCATGATCCCTGAACAATCTAATACTGGAATTTAAAGTTTATCTGTAAGACTTTTGAAAGTTGGTGTTCATTCATTATTATAATGTATTTAGAAGTATGTATTTCAACCTACAGAAAAATGATTTTTAAGTGATACATATTTTAAATGATGTGGATTCATTATTTTTAACACATTGACTGCCACACACAAAAAAACAGAAACTTTTCCTTGGGGCCCACAGTGTTTATTATGAAAGTAGAATAAAAACTTCGAGTGTAAGTTAAAGTAAACATAAATAGAGAAAATGAAACTTTTTAACTTTTTACCTTTTAAAATGAAACTTATTAACTTTTGTTCATTTAATCCACATTTCGAGAATTAAATTGTCAATATTAATTGTAACAACAAGAACATCAGCAGGTAAGATTTTATACATGCTTCACACGGCCCGGGGTCAAAACTGGAGTGAACTTAATACAGCTCTTAATACAGCTCTCATGGCAGTTAAGTGTTAAGTGATACAGTAGTGTTTAGTATTAGAGACAGTCATTACTTTGCATGGTAGTGCAGCCCATAACAAGGACTGGACAAGTGGAAACCATGCAAAGTGAATGAGTTTAATAAATAATAGAGAAAATCACAGTTTTTTCAAAACTTTTACAGAGTTTTGTCAAAACTTTAAAAATTCTACTGCCAGTTATAAATGTATAGGAAAGTGAAAAATAGCAAAATAGTATTTATTTAATATACTGCAATTTTAAAATATCGGCAGCATTCAGAACTGAAGCATCGTATTCTTTTGTAAAAAATCTTACCAAGTGTAGTTTCAACAGGGCTTGCCTTGACATATGATACAAAATGAGTTCCTTTTCTATGTCTTGGCAAGTTGTTACATTCCTTTCTAAGTTTGGATCAGCTTTTAACTTTTCATTTTTTGAGCTTCCAGTGTCATGAATAACTGAGGGTCCGTTTATGTCAGATTTTTTGCTTGTGTCACTTCCTTGGGGCCACCTTCATCCTTTTCGTCACAGCCACTTTCTTCCTTAAAAAGGTAATCTCGTTGTCGTGGGTTCCTCCAGCTGCACATCTGGAGTCTCTTTACGTTCAGAATCTCTTGAACGGTGGCAGGATCACCTTTCCCATAGTCAGCTACTTCGTCCATAACTCCACTTATGGTAGATTCAAATTTCACTTCTTGGTTCTTTGCTGTACTTATATCTTGGCCAATTTCCCCTTCCAGTTGTCCATTTTTATAAAGTATTTCATGTGGGTTTATCACCGGGAGATGAGGAAGCCACACAACTACAGTCTTTGCTGTCTGTGTCTGAAATGAATAACAGATGCACAATGACTAGTCACCAGTAGACTTTGGAGAAGTGCCGTGATTGATCACCGATCATGACAACATCTGTAATTTACATAGTGATCTGTGGAGGGCAGAGGTGGCAGTGAAGTTGTACTTGATACAGTTGCTCACAGCTCACATACTGAGGTTACTGAAACTTGGGTGTGTCTGAACTGCGTGAAGTTAGGCTGCCTGTGCCATAACTTGGAAAGTGTACACGATTGACAATGATATTTCCCCCATTTTAAAACATTTGAGAAATTGAACAATTAAAGCTTTTTATATGTTGTAAAATAGGTGGTGAAACATTTTCTTTCAATCTTTGGTTAACCATCCCTTCTCCCCATGCCCCAGGTACATTTGGTTTTTAGGGGTGGAATGAGTTCAGGTAGCAGTGTTGCTCTGGGAACCTCAATACCAAGTTTGGCTTAAGAACCCAGAACCTTAGTTTAGCTTGAAGGAAAGACTGAATGCCAAATTACATTTTGTTTCTCTACTTAGATTGATATAGAAATCAATGGCAGTGCAGTGGATCTTCACATGAAATTAGGTGACAACGGAGAAGCTTTCTTTGTGGAGGAGACCGAAGAGGAATATGTAAGTTCTTGTGGGTCACACCCTCCTTACATGTTGTGCTCAGGCCTCCTGTGTATGTCCCAAATGGGAATGTTCTGCTGTTTTCATGGTCAGTTATACACATAACTGTTGCTGGCTAGACAAACTTTAGATTCAGGTTGAAGAACTAAGTTGTCAAATGGGAGCTGGAGGGATGAGAAACTTTTCTCCATACAAGTCTCAGGGTACAGAGAGCATATAGAAAGCCTTTGTACATGCTTCTTTGGTAAGGGAAGACACATGTCTAACCTTAATGAGCTTTCTTACTTAGTGTCTATTACAGTTCACACTTTGACTTGAATACATTTCGTTCCATATAAGTAATTAAGACATATCTCTTCTGGTTGTGCATTATGACCTTTAAACTTGGAAATCATGTTTACCATTTTGGTAGGGATATTACATCTCTAACCTTGATTAGTCACATTAAATTAATTTATTATGGTCTTGAGATTTAAATTAATTGGCCTATATCCTTTTATAAATGATTACATGTTTGGCTTCTTTCAGCAAGAGAGCACAATTTGTTATGTCCTCCCTGCCCCCAATACATACTGTGTTTCTACTGATTTGAATAGTAATGAACTATTCTTGATGGGTTTAGTGTGGATCTTTTAAAAAATTCTTTCAAAGGTATCATTACATCTTTCTTCATAAAGAATAAAATCTCCAGTAGCAAAACTGGTAAGCATAAAGTTAACTAAGGATACAGGACTATTTTTTTTGGTTTTGAAGATGAACTGCCAGTTTGGTGTTACAAATTCATTTTAAAAATCAAACAATAGCAAAATGAGATTATATTTATTGTTTTTCAGTTTAGAGAGAAGCCAACAATGTTGGTACCAGTAAGCAAAGCGGCATTGAAACAGTATGATGTATGAAGTAGACCCTTACCAGACTGGTGCTTTTTCTAGTATCCTAATTACTTGTTTTCATATTATTTCCATTTACTTTGCCTAAGCAAAATGTTTCCTCACCAGAGACAGAGGCGAAGAACAGAATGAAACATAATAAATGACATTTGTCACAAGAATAAAACATTTTTGATGTGTTTCTTAAAGTCACATGTGGTCCATTGATACTGATTGAGCTTTGTGTAAATCAGCAGATACAGTAAGTGAGAGGACCGGGTTGTTGATAGTTGGTACCTAGTTTTCATGGTTTATTCTGACAATTCCATTAAAAATTATGCTTAGCAAGGTCAGCTAGGAGAATGTCAGCTTTTCACCCTTTTTTTCCTATTCCCTATATGACCAAATTGACCAAATTTCTTCTAGTATAGCGTACTTCTCTTTAAAATAAAAAATTAGTTAATTCATCTGAGAAACATTGGCATTACTACTCTGTGCCACATACTATAAAATACGCTCCCTACCCCTTCAAGAGTTCATAATTAAGAGGAGGATGAAAATTATTAAAAACCTATCTGGGCCGGGCGCAGTGGCTCACGCCTGTAATCCTAGCACTCTGGGAGGCCGAGGCAGGTGGATCATTTGAGCTCAGGAGTTTGAGACCAGCCTGAGCAAGAGCGAGACCCCGTCTCTACCAAAAATAGAAAGAAATTAATTGGACAGCTAAAAATATATAGAAAAAATTAGCCGGGCATGGTGGTGCATGCCTGTACTCCCAGTTACTCCAGAGGCTGAGGCAGGAGGATCGCTTGAGCCCAGGGATCTGAGGTTGCTGTGAGTGAGGCTGATGCCACGGCACTCTAGCCCGGGCAACAGAGCAAGACTCTGTCTCAAAAAAAAACCAAAAAAACAAAAAAAAAATCTGTCTGGCTGCCATTTATTTACTTTTTGTTTCTCTCAAACTTTTCTCATTTAACTGTATGTCATCAACATCTCTTTCAAGTCAGTAGTTCTGGATCTAACTCTGTCCTTTAAATAGCTGTACAATATTCCATAGTATGGATATACCATACTTTATTCAACCATTCTCTCACTGGTAGACATTCAGGTTGTTTCCAACACATAAACATTGCTGTAATAGAACTAGGAAATAAAAACAGCTTTCAACAAGTAAACAGATTATTGAATTAAAAGACCATAGCGTCTCATCTTGGTGCCTTGGGGACATGCGTATTGCTGGTGAACACAAATTTCTCCTAGGTAAATAAAACTTCATTCAGCTTTGGGGTAGTATATTTATCAAAGTCAAGTTCAGAAGCTTAATAGAAAACAATTATGGAAACACACACATTTTCAAGACTATTGTGTAAAAACTTGAGTTTCCAAATTTTCTGAGGTTAATTTATATCTCTGTTATGTATCTTTCATTTTCCCCAATGATAAAAAGAAATGGCTAAGATGTTAATTTATTAAACACCAGACTTGATCATTCATTCATTATTAGATTAGGAGTTTAATGACTTTTAAATATTAAGCCTTATTTTCTTCTTTTGAATTCCTAAAAGGGTATGTTAAATACTTTATGGTTTAAAAATTCACTCCTATCTTTAGTTATAGGGTATTGTTTCCGTCTTCAATTAATTTGGCAAAACATCAGCATTGACCACTCTCCATTCACCATAGTTCCTCTGCTCACTTACCTGTTCAGCTGCCCTTTGTCTAATGTAGTGTCCTTAGTCTCTGCCTTGTGCTTTATCTTGTTCTTATTGTTCTACATAAGTTCTTAAAAGAGTCCTTTGTAACACCGCCTTGGAATGCTGTTGCTGCTTTGACCTTTTCTTTGCAAAGAATTTAATTGGCTCTGCTTTAATCACAGCTCTGCGATGTTCCACACGGATGTGGCACATCAGTTCCTCCATGTGTGCTCAGTTTCATGTCCTGAAATGGGCTACCATTTAGCTGTGTTTAACAGCATGAAGACCTACCCAGAATAGAGCAGGCAATGTAACTTTCTTACCTTTAGGAAACAAGTATTTTTTTCCTACCACTGTGAAAATTTATATGCTCAAAATGTTAATTATTGTTTTGATCCACTGTCCAGTTTGTCATGGATAACTTTTCTTTCTCCATGTTCTCCTTAAGGAAAAGCTTCCTGCTTACCTTGCCACCTCACCAATTCCAACAGAAGATCAGTTCTTTAAAGATATTGACACCCCTTTGATGAAATCGGGTGGAGGTGAAAGACCATCTCAGAGTTCAGACATCTCACACATCTTGGAAACAGAGACAGTTTTTACTCCAAGTTCTGTGAAAAAGAAAAAACGAAGGAGAAAGAAGTGCAAACAGGACAGTAAGAAGGAAGAGCAGACTGCTTCTCCTGCTGCAGAAGACACCTGTGATGTGGGCGTGAGCTCTGATGATGAGAAGGGCGCCCACTCGGCAAGGTAGGGTTCTCAGCCTGAGAAGGGTCTTGTGTGGGTACTGGGCCATCCACTCATGCTGTAGGTAGAGCTCAGGTGAAGCCAGAGGCTACCCTTTTCTTTACAGATACGTAGTGTGAGATTTGGACTTATTTTGCCCCTTGACAGTTTGTTGTGGGCTCAGATGAGAGAGGCATTTTCCTTGTTCCTTTCTACAGTTCTACAAAATTTCCCATCAGACATCCTGCTATGGTATTGAAATGTCATTTGTAGCAGATTGGTGGTATCTTTTTTTTCGTCCAATACGTTTCCAAAAGCCAAATAAATTATAAGTCAAAAGAAGATCTTGAGTTAGTGATTTACCCTGCCTGGGTGAACAGATATAGGTGGGCACGATGTCAGGATCTCCCTACCCGGTGATCTTGTGCTAGAGAGCTCATCTTTTCCTGAGAAGTTGAGAGTTCTGTTTTATTTGAATTTATTGTCAAAATATCATAGTAAGTTGAAGACAAAGAAGTTTTTTAAAGTGAGAAATCTTGATCACCACTTATTTACCAGCTCAGTGGGAGAGCTTAAAATATATGCCAGTTATCAAGTTTGCACTGCCTGGGGTTTAAAGGTAACAGTTGGGAGTAGAACATATATTTTCTCATTGAAGATTCAGTTTTCTTCTACCTGTTCCACTCAGTGGCCCTCTTGGCTCTAGAAGGACCGCTGTGTGTCAGTGGGTGGTTCTCTTTGTTGGTGACCATTGGACAAGAAGCTGCTGCCCATGAGTGGCTCTGCATTTCCAAACCCTTTATTTGAAGGTGGGGGAGGCTTTATGGAGGAGATGCTGGTCCACTTGTATGTTTTCACCTCAGCTGCTGAAAAGAGACATCATGCCCTGCTTCCTGAGAAAAGTAGTGCTGTTAAAGTGTTTTTCATTATAGAAAAGAGGGGAAATAATTTCTTTCTCTAGTTACGTAAACTAAGTATATACCAAGAGTAAACTCTGCCTCAATCTAGTATGTGTTTTATTTACCAAAGTTTTGCTTTAAATGGTTAAGTAAGGAAAAAATTGTTATTAATATATTATTAGTATAATTATACTACATGAGTGAATAAGATAGTATATTAATAAATCCCTCTTTGGCAACACTATTAACTTATTTTCTAAAATTTTGAAATCTGGGTTGTAGATCCTGGAATAAAATTCCATATTTGGTAGTAATTTTTAATACATGAAGGTTTTTTTTCTACCCACCTAGTTTTATTACTAACTGACATGTCTGCGGTATTCTTTTTCACTCCTCCAACACTGAATATATTAGACTTTGATTTCAGTTCTAATAGAATGCAGAGTTCCTCTGTTAGAACTAAACAACAGAAGATGGAAAGCAATTGCCGAAAAAGTATGTTAGGCTCTAAATTATACCTATAAAAATGTAAAATCCTAAATAAATCAAATTTGGGTAATTTATTTTGTCAGTATCAAAATACTAACTGGGAAGAGTTTAATTATAAATGTTCTAAGTTCTACTTTTATATATATCATTGATAGCTAAAGAATTTTAAGCTAATTAAAAAGTACTGTAAGGCCGGGCGCGGTGGCTTACGCCTGTAATCCTAGCACTCTGGGAGGCCGAGGCAGGTGGATCACTCAAGGTCAGGAGTTCGAGACCAGCCTGAGCAAGAGTGAGACCCCGTCTCTACTAAAAAGTAGAAAGAAATTATCTGGACAACTAAAAATATATATAGAAAAAATTAGCTGGGCATGGTGGCGCATGCCTGTAGTCCCAGCTACTTGAGAGGCTGAGGCAGGAGGATCACTTGAGCCCAGGAGGTGGTGGTGGTTGTGAGCTAGGCTGACGCCACAGCACTCTAGCCAGGGCAACAGAGCCAGACTCTGTCTCAAAAAAATAAATAAATAAATAAAAATACCATAATTTCTTAAAAGGAGACTCCTATCTTTTTTTTTCTGTTTTCAGTCTCTAAAAGGTTATTTATTCTTCCCTTGCCTAAGAAAATAAACTATATGAGCGTCTTTTTTTTTTTTTTTTTTTGGAGACAGAGTCTCGCTTTGTTGCCCGTGCTAGAGTGAGTGCCGTGGCGTCAGCCTAGCTCACAGCAACCTCAGACTCCTGGACTCAAGCAATCCTACTGCCTCAGCCTCCCGAGTAGCTGGGACTACAGGCATGCGCCACCATGCCCGGCTAATTTTTTCTCTATATATATATTTTTAGTTGTCCAGATCATTTCTTTCTATTTTTTAGTGGAGACGGGGTCTCCCTCTTGCTCAGGCTGGTCTCAAACTCCTGACCTTGAGGGATCCACCCGCCTTGGCCTCCCAGAGTGCTAGGATTACAGGCATGAGCCACCGCGCCTGGCCTATATGAGCATCTTTGATCTTCTACTTCTTGATTTCAGGACTGTTAAAAACATTGTAAACAATTCTTTTAAAAGTTTTGTATGTATAATAAAATGTGTAGGTGAGCAAGAAATGTGTATTCTTTTGAGAAAAACTTGAAATACTTGCACATCTGAATTTTACATGGATTAGCATTGTAATGTTCCCTTAAGTGCTTTATTCCTGCAAATATTTTCCCAACTAAAATTCTTTCAAGATCTTCCAAACAAAAAGGTGAAGTAATGCTTTTGCCTCCAAAGTTTTATAGACATGTGTCCTTTGTTAACATAATAGTAGAGCAAAATTGAGGACTCTTGAACAAGAACAACCTGTAGCTTCAACTTGGAAAGTTATTATAAAATATGTCTAAAACATATGCAAAGTACCCTACTGAATGCACAAGAATCATATTCTAAAGGTATTTTGTAAATGGGTGTTGTAAGTCAATGCATTGCCAGACATTGTGTGAGAAAGGCTGTGTCAACCAAAGCTGTTGGTATACCAATTTGGTTGACAGTTAGGAATGGTGGCCAGCCTGTCTCTAAGCCAGCACCTTGCTTGCTTGGTAAGCAAGCCTGTCATAACACACGTAAACTAGGACCTTGCAGGAGCTTGGTAGTTGGCCTTTCTTTAGATGAATTATAGATGCTACCCACTTGGAGGAACTCTTTTCTGAAATTTTCTTAAAATAGAATCTGCCTAATTATGCAGCCAGCAGAAATTAGGACTTTTAAAAAAAAGAGGACAAAATGTAAACAGTTGTGAATTCAGGTCATATTCTGAATTAGGTGTTAGCTAAAAGATAGACTGGCCCATTATAGATTGTGGAACAGTAGCCCTCTTTATCACTCAGGACCTTGGTTTCTTAATCTATGAAATAAGAGGATTGAACGACGTGGTTTGCCAGGCCCCTTTCAGCATAGCATCAAGATTCTAAAATAATCTGGGGGAAGGTATTTAGGGTCAGTAACAGCATATTAAACAGTACGTTCAAGAATCTGAGAGAAGAAGAATAGGAAGTCCATTGCTTTTGCAGTTGTGAGGTCAAGGAATTATGTGGGATTGGGGAATTTGCAGCTTTCAAATGTCTGGCTCCCCTCATCCCCTACCACTGAGGAAAGAAATTCTGTTTCCAGAGAAGATACATAAAATAGGTTTTTATTTTATTTTGACAAATGGCATTCTATTTAAACTCTTTTCAAGAATTTTATTGATAATAGAATTAAGGTTGGTTTTGAGGGTCCTTGCAGGAGGCAAATGAAAGAGGGACTCATTCTTTAAAGGAAGTTGCTGTTGCACATCTAGAAGAAACTTATTTCTGGACATTGGAGAGCTTTAAATTACACAGGGCTTGGTTTAAACTGTACCTAGTGAGTCTCTCTCTGTTCCTACAGATGGACTTTTGGCTTGAAGAACGTGTGGAAGCCTTGTTTGTCCTTCTGGAGGGTGAACGGATATGTGTGTGTACTAAAAACATTGTACACAGGCATTAAGTAGCCTTTTGGAGGGAAGAGATTTTTCAAATTAGGTTGTGTTTTAGCACAGTCTTCAGTGCAAATATACAAAACATAACACTGATGGAAATATTTCAAATACCCAGCAATAGCAATAATGGAGGATCGAGACCAGACCATCAAAAAGGAATCTCAACTTGTAATCCACTAAAGGGGACTTGTTTTAAAAAATCGTATCTGGAAGCTGAGTCCAGGGAGCCTAAGACTTCTCACAGACAGCATCTATTACCCTGAGGCTACCTACTTCGTTTCCTGATTAGTAACTGGCTTCTGGAAACCCACCCTCCATGTTGTTCTGGGGTGAGTGCAGATATTCAGGGTGGCAAGGACCTCCCAGGCGCACCCTTCCTTTCTTCCCCTTCATTTCTGACACAGCACACAGAGAGAAGCATTGATCCATCATCCTGTTTTGAGGGATATCTTTTCTGGGAAATGTCCTATATCCAAATGCTAATTTAGGTCATTAGCCACACTTAGATTCATTAATTAATACTATGCTAAGGTTGCTGATAAACATTGTTAAGAAAGCTAGTGATCTTTGGTCATTGTAGTTAGCAACCCTGTATATCTCTTACTACCAATTAAATAGTTTAAAACTCATTTTGTACCTATAATTTATCCCACATAATTAATTTAGATTATTTATTTTAGCTTTCTATTGATTTTCCCCTCACTTTAAAAAAATTGAGGTACAACTTACATCCAACACTATTCACAAATCTTAAGTGTGCAGTTCATTGAATTTTGGCAGTTGTATGTGTCCTAGTAACCTGTTAGATTTGAATTGGAAAAACATTGGCTTACAAAATGATGCCAAGTTTGAAGACAGGATGTTGAGGCACGCCTCTGAAAGCTGAGGTGCCCTGTACATGCTGATTGTGAACCCCAGCAACTGGAAGCCCCAGCCCTGACTAGAGTTAAACTATTTGTCTTTTCTGCTCAGTGCTAATGTTTGTATTAGCACTCCTGTGTTTTAGCACAGATAGAATCAGTGTTTATGCTATATTCTTCACATTCCACCATGTGCACTCCCTCGTAGCCTCATGTCATGTGCTTGGTTTAAGTTACTCTGTGATGGTCTGCCTCACTGGTCGCTGTTCCCAGGCATATGTGCCATTTTTAAAGTGCTTACAGGTCTTTAGAAGTCCTATTTTAATAAAGGCATCATAAGACTGAAAAGAACCTCAACATAAGAAACCTTTTCTGTCACTCTAACAGGCCTAGACTAATGGGCTCTATTTTTGTTAGGATATGCCCAGAAAAGGCTATCTCATGTTTTTCTAGGGTTGGAAACTCTTTATGTACCTGATGTCTCTCTCTTTCAATTTTATTAAATGCTATTTGCTTTGCCTAATTCTTCTTGGCTTACCTTTTATACTGCAGTGAAATGTGTTCCAAAAGTAAAATATTTTAAATATAAAAATTTCTTTTAAAAGAAATTTGTGTGGCTTTTACATTGTTCTTTTCAGACCACTTTCGCATATATAAATAGTGATGGGTCGAGCTGATGTATCCTTTCAAACTGGACAAATAAGAACCATTCCCAACCATCTGATTTTCCCTTTCTTAAGGGAAAATTTACCTTTTGATTTTCCTTTATTAAGAAATGGAGTATTTTTTCCTAGGTACCTGCCTTTCTCAGGTATGTTTTTCTTCCCTTGAATGAGGTTGTGTGCCCGAGTAATCCTCTGGAAGAGAGATGATTATAAGAGTAAGGAAAACCTTAAATTAAAAGATGCAGCTGTGTGGAAAAATCGTTACATGTCAGAGTTGGTGGTAAAGCAGAGTATGTTAAATTAAGATACAAAGGAAGAAAAGTAATGCTAAAAAAAATAGTGAACTGATTTTCTATTCTTGTTTTTAGCTCAGCAAATTAAGTGATATGGATATTCTCATTTACATTTAGTATCTGTCCTATTAGAACATTGAATTTCCTGTAAGAACCTCTTAAACTTGCATGATAATGGTGCTTTATGCTTTTCAGAGTTTCTTTGTACTTTTCTTTATACTTTTCAGAGATTTCAATATGCTATACCACATATATCTCACATCAACTCTGTGAAGTAGACAGGACAAATGATAAGTTTCCAACTAAAGATGAAAACGGGCCCACAGTGCTTCTGAGGGATGTTTGCAAGGTTATATGGCAAGTTAGTTATATTAACTCTGCAAATTAAAGAAAACCAAAGGGTAAATTAATTAAAACCTTATTAGCATTAGTCTATCCTTCTACAATTCCAAGGTCTGTGTATGAATCGTAAACACATTTATCATATTTTTGTCTCATCTTCCTCACATCTCTAAATCTTATAGATTCTAAGTAAAGAAAAAGTTCTCAGATAATCCCTGGGCCAAACAAGAAAATTAGTCCTGGTTTTTTAAGAGTTTAGGGTATTTTTTGAGCCATATCTCTTATCTTCAACTAATATTCTTATATTTTCTGTAATATACAGGGGAATATAGTGGGAAGAATTAGGGCTTGCTTGTTTTGACTCCAATTACTTACTAGTTTTTTGACTTTGGGTAAGTTATTAAGCTTCTCTGGATTCTTGATTACCTAATACCTAAAATGGAATATTGCTATCTCAGATTTATAAAGATTGAATGAAATGATACAAAAATCCTTAATTTTATTCTTTTAGTCTTTGAACCAATTACCCCTGAGGGATGTAAAAAGGAATTTTTAATCACATTTCTCTTCTGTCTTTCCTCTATTCCATATTTAAATAGTAATTGCAGTATTGTATTGTGGGTGGCATTGGCAAATCTCCTGTTCTCCTTCATATTTTCCTTTTAAGAGGGTTAGTTATTAATCATTTGGCCCTCTTCATTTTTATTGTTTATGCATATGTCAATAGATTTGGGGGATATTTTAAAGCTGACAAAATGTCATTGTTCCCGCCTTTCTTTGGTTTTTCCTTTCACAGAGGATCTTCAAATGCTTCCTTAAAGGAAGAAGAATATAAGGAGCCTTTGCTCTTTCATTCTAGTGATCACTACCCCTTATCTGATGGAGATTGGTCTCCTTTAGAAAAGTAAGTGTCTGAAATTTCTTGGTTTCTTAAAGAGGAAGAAGGATATATTAACTCATTTTTATGTGATTTGACAGTAATGCATATTTCCTATTTCTTTCTCTTAGCAGAGTCACTGAATGTTTTCTTTTAACATAAATATGAACCTTTTCTCTCAATATTTATTTTGTTCCTAAACTTGATCCGACTTACCATAACAGTGTTGGCTAGTTGTAGATCTACATAATCGGTATAGAGTTTGGCCATCTACAATTCTTAAATTCTTATTTTTTAGTGTCAACTATCGACTGTAACTGAATAATACGGTGAAAAAAATGTGTAGTCAATAATGTTTATTCTGCAATCAAATCTTCAAGATGTTAGTTATGTTAATTTATCTGCCTTGATACATTTCTTTTTCTTATATTTCTTTGAATTTGTCAAGCTCAGCAAGACCGAAGGTTTCCTGACTTTCAGGTCATCACATGTCTTTGTTGTTGTGTTTGCAGCACCTATTCCCAGGCAGCTTGTCCTAAGAGTGATTCAGAGCTGGAGGTGAAACCCACCGAGAGCCTGCTGAGATCGGAATCTCACATGGAGTGGACGTGGGGCGGGTTCCCCGAGTCCACCAAGGTACTAGGGTGTACTTGCCTGTGGAATGTGTCTCCTTAGACTTGTGAAGAGTCCCTCCGCCAGTGAGTAAAGGAGACAGTTTCTCACTGAGCTCTTTTTAATATAAATGATGGTAGTGCCCTCATGTGGTCACAAAAGTAAGTCCAAAATTAACATTTTTCATGTTCGTGCTATATGTTTGCAACAGAAGGAATCAAGCAGTATTTTGTGTTTCTATGTAGTGAATGATAATATCAGTAATTAATATAAGGAAATTTTAAAAGGTACCTTAAACTAAAATTTCCACTGAAATTTTGAACAAGAAATCGATTATTAAAGGTTTTTTGGTGAGGGGGGGCGCGGCAGAGGCGGTGTTGGTAAGCTCTCGCCTATAATCCTAGCACTCTGGGAAGCTGAGGCAGGAGGATCACTTGAGTGATCTGGAGTTCTAGACCAGCCTGTCTGAGCAAGAGTGAGACCCCAACTCTGCAAAAAAACAGAAAAAAATTAGCCAGGCATAGTGGCACACGCCTGTAGTACCAGTTACTTGGGAGGTTGAGGCAGGAGGATCACTTGAACCCAGGAGTTTGAGGTTGCAGTGACCTGTGATGATGCACTGCACTTCACCTAGGGTGACAGAGCAAGACTCCATCTCAAAAAGAAAAAGAATTTTTTTTTTCACCAATTCATAGTGAAAGAAGAAAGAATTGGGAAAATACATTTCTTGAGGGAGAAAATGTTTAGATTCTCTATTGAATTTAGTTTTTTTTTTTTTTGAGACACAGTCTCACTGTGTTGCCCGGGCTAGAGTGCCATGGCGTCATCTTAGCTCATAACAACCTCCAGCCCTGGGCTCAAGCGATCCTCCTGCCTCAGCCTCCCGAGTAGCTGGGACTATAGGCATGCGCCACCATGCCCGGATAGTTTTTTCTATATATTTTTAATTGTCCAATTAATTTCTTTCTATTTTTAGTAGAGACGGGGTCTCGCTCTTGCTCAGGCTGGTTTCGAACTCCTGAGCTCAAACAATCCGCCCGCCTCGGCCTCCCAGAGAGCTAGAATTACAGGCGTGAGCCACCGCGCGCGGACTGAATTTAGTTTTTAAAAGATACACATTTTGATACAGGCGTATAATGTGAATTTATCAAATCAAAGTAATCGGGGTATCCATCATCTCAGGCATTTATCATTCCTT
>CAUYSK010091099.1:0-22955 GCA_963575035.1 Avahi laniger | reverse complement strand
ACAAAAGTCCATTTTTTGTCCATGTTACATAGCCATTACACATTGGCTGTGGTTGTACACTACATGGCCTTTAATCTGGTACTCAGGCTGATGGAACAGCCTGTATCTGAGAAATAGGTGGTCTGAGGGACAGAGAAAAGACTGACATGGAAAACCACAAGCTGGGTCTTAAGCTGTCTCCTGGAAATAACACAAGGCCATCCATATTTAATGGGTCAAACCAAGTCACATAGCCAGCAAAGTGAGGATGTTTGTTCTTCTGTTAGGAAGGATGGCAGAAGTCATAAGGGCAAGCCTTCCACCTCTGGGTCAAGGATGTATACTCTTGCTCCAAGGAGAAGCACCCCAAATCACATGGCCAAGCCTAATATCAATGAGGTGGGCAGATAAAAACATCCATCGGTAGTATTTTGAGCTATCATACAAAATACCGGGGACTGAAAGGCTGTGCCCAAATGGTAACCCAGTCTAACTACCCAGAGGTCTTTTGGAGGTGGTTTACAGAATGCATGGCTATTTAAGGTAGGAAAATGAAGTGCTACATGGTACATCTGATTTGTTTCTTGAAACTGTCATTCTTGGGTATGATGTCAAATTCTCTGAAGCTGGTGATGAGAGCCGAAACCCTTCCCACCACGACTGCCCATTGGTGGTCTGTATGCATGACTTAACTATGTCTCACCAGCAGTCGGGGATCATGGCAACACTTGATGGATGGCTGCGCCATGTAATTTTGGGGCCTGTAACTTGTTTGGAGCTGTCAGGGCCAGACAGCGTGACTGCTGCACCATCATGGCTTTGAAAAATGCCCTTTTAAGGACTTGTTCCAATTGGTCACAAGATTGAATAAATTGTGGAAGGAGCAGAAAATCTTGGTGACAAGGTAGATCTCGTGGTTTGCAGACGGACCTCAAAGGTTGCACCTCTTCAGGCAACTGAGCACAGGTATTGATGGATAATTGCCCCACTTACCTCCTCTCCTGCTCTGACCAGAAGATGGACAGCCTCCTTCTTGGGCAGGGGATGCACAGAGAAATGACTATGAGAAGCTGGACCCTGTGACTTCCTGATCCCATGTCTCCAGACCCTCTCACTCCATCTTCTGCCTCTTCCTTGTTCCATTTATTCCCTCTGGCCATGGTCCTGATTTCAGTTCTCCTCTTGCTCTCAGATTTGGCATTTACTGGAGGTTTTCTGAAGCTCAGCCCTTGGTGTTCCTAGGCATTTGGATCAGATTTGATGCACTCTGTTTTCAGCCCCTGGGGATCTGTACCTTGCCTTAGGCTATGGGATGCTCAGGACAGAAGAAATACCACTTAGTGGCTCCACTGGTGGCAGCTCTCACTGGCACGTCACTCTTAGGGATGCTGTATGACCTCAGCTTGTATCTCTTGAAATAGCAGAGCTCTGGAGAGAAGACCAAGGTGCTAACATTATTTTAAAAGGGGATCTATTGTGTCACATTCCATTCCTCCTTTCAGGACTAGAATAATATGGGGACATGGGCTAAGGACAGTGCAAGATGGGGGAGGCTTCTAGAACTAAGTTGAATGAGAGAGGGTATTTCACCTGTGACACTTCAGGGAAGTCAGGGCACGGTGGAAGAGGACCAAGTTTGTTACTAGGGAAATGTTGCCATGCATCAAGTTCAAAGGGCAAAGCAAGGGCCAAAGGGAAGCTCCAAAAAGGCAGCATCCAAAGGAGCCTGAGGCCAATCATGTGTGTGGGAGAGCAGCTCGTGACCAATTCCATGAGTGGGGCCAATGGGGCGTGACCTCTGTTCTCTCTTAGGCTTACTGGGCAGTGCAGGAGCAGGTGTGATAGTTTAAAGGACTTATCAGTGACTCTCGTTGCCTTAGGATTTGATATTCTTGCTTTCTTTTTATGTTATATTAAAAACAAAGATCTTAATCCAGAAAATTCTGGCTTGTATTATGGAAGGGTATTTCGCTCCCATTTAACAGAGAAATCAGTATTTCTTAGAGAGGTGGACAGTTTCGGGATGAAAATGATGATGGGGCTGTGGCTCATTCTTTGGAAGGTCAGAAAGGGAGCAGCCCTGGCTCTGAGATCTGTTCAGGAAAGTATCTTGTCACTCATCTCTTGACCTGGAATTGGCAACTTAAATGCTGTTTGGGCTGTGTGGATAATATAAGTGAGTTACACATGCAGGTAGTATATTAGCTTGCCAGGTCTGTCATCACAAAATACCATAGACTGGGTGGCTGAAACAACAGAGATATATTTTCTCACAGTTCTGGAGGCTAGAAGTTTGAGATTGAGATGCCAGTATGTTTGCTTTCTCCTGAGGCCTCTCTTGATGGCTTGCAGATGGCCACCTTCTCACTGCATCCTCACATGGCCTTTCTTCTGTGTCATATATCTCTGGTGTCTCTCTGTGTGTCCAAATTTCCTCTTCTCATAAGGATACCAGTAAGATTGAATTAGGACCCACTCAAATGGCTTCTTTTTAATTTAATCACCTCTATAGAGACCCTACCTCCAAATACAGTCATATTCTAAGGCACTGGGGTTTAGGGCTGCAACATATGAATTTTGGGGGGGCCACAGTTCAGCCTAGAACAGGTGAGTAGTGCAGAACCATACCCCAAAAGACTGAAACAACCAAGTGGAGTGATGCCTGCTCTTCTGGGCAGACACCTTTTGTGTGTGTTACGGCACCTGTTGGCATCCCCCGGGATGGGCAATGTAGCATCCTCTGAAGGAAGGGGCCAGAGTGGTGACAGGTCTGATATCCAAATGTAAAGAAGGGAGACTGAAGTATTGGGGATGGGTCACCTCATGGAGAGAGACCGGGGAGGACATGATAATTGTCTGTAGAATCTTGACAAGCTGTCATGAGTAAGTTTTCTGTGTTCCTGGGAGATATTCAGGGACTGACAGGTAAAAGTCCTGGGAAGCAAATTTTAACTCAGCATAAGACAGGAACCTTTGAATGGTTAGATCTCAAAAATATTGTGGACTATTCCAGAAAATGAGAAGCTCTGGGACACAGGGTGTAGTTAGGCAAGAGCTGGAGGACCCTGTAGTGGCAGTTTTGCGTAGGGGATTCCTGTCTGACCCAGGGAATTAGACTAGATGTTGTAAAGGTGTCTTCCAAGCCTGGGAGTCCTTCTGTTTACAAGTGCTTTGTGAACTGTTAAGTACCACACAAGCCAAAGTGCTGCTTGTGTTTTCACAATCAGTGTAAAAGGTGGGATACTTTCTGGAAGTTGGTTACTTGACTTTTTGAACTCTGTGATATAGTTACATTTTCCAGTTTGAAATTGTCTGCAAATAGGCGTTAGGAGACACTGGGGGTGTGTGTGTGTGTGTGTGTGTGTGTGTGTGTGTGTGTGATGGGCATGCACAAGCCAAGTGAAATTTATCTTTAATACTTCTTAGTTTCAATCAGCATTTATAAAGTGTCTATTAATAATAAGTGTCAGGCATGATGAGCTAAAGATATATCCCACAAGAGACTTACTGTCTAGTGGGAGAGCAGGTCATCCTCTATAGCAGTGGTCTCCAACCTTTTTGGCATATGGGACCGTTTTCATGGAAACCAGTTTTTCCACAGACTGGGGGTGGTAGGGGGATGGTCTCGGGATGATTCAAGTACATTACATTTATTGTGCATTTTATTTCTATTCCTATTACATTGTAACATATAATGAAATAATTATGCAACTCACTCTGCTCTATAGGTACCAACAAAGCTTCTGGGACCATAGAAAGGCCATGGCTGTGTTTCCAGGAATCAGGGGTTCGCACCCCAGTCCTAAGCCCCAGATCTGGTGCTCATTCCCACTGCACTTGTTCTCCAACTCCCTGCTCTGGGATGCTGCAGGGACCCCAGAGATGCATACACAGACAGACACCAGAGCCGAAATGCCAAGCCATCCAGGGGCATTAGGCAACCCTGGGAAAAAAATGTAAAGGCCAGAAAACTTGTGTTTACCAGAATGTTCTTCTCATGGGGGAAGCTCGGGATGGTGTGAAAGGACACTGTGATAAGACATCTAAAGTGGAGGGTGAGGCTGAGGGGTGATCTCAAATAACAAAGCACAGCCTCTACAGCTGCCTTGTAAGGGGAGGGATCGGGGCTCAGCTGCAGGGTTGTGTTCAGGAAGGGATGAGGGTTTGGGTCAGAACTGAACTGGAGAGGAGAGAGGTGGCCCATGGCCACTAGGCCCTTGCTCAGACAGCTCTCTGCCTTCCCTCTAAATAAATGTTGTACAGATATTTAAAGACCATCAGTAAGAACAGTGTCAAGTAACCAATCAGCCTGGAGTGCCCATCTGTCTCAGCTCTACCCAGGGAAGCAAGTGATGCTATTGGGAAGTAACATGGACTTTCTGCGGGCTTGTGTGAGC
Organism: Avahi laniger; assembly: GCA_963575035.1. Taxonomy (NCBI): domain Eukaryota; kingdom Metazoa; phylum Chordata; class Mammalia; order Primates; family Indriidae; genus Avahi; species Avahi laniger. The sequence continues at coordinate 18,579 of CAUYSK010091099.1, read as the reverse complement.
AGGAAAGCATGGCAGCGTGGGTCACCTATTTGGCCTCTAAGAGGAACATCTTTAGGTGTTTGTCAGAGGGGATGAGCACTTGATTTTTCCCACGTGGCGTGGTCATGGGGCTGGCACCTCTGCCCTATACACCACTGGTTCGAGGAGCGGCAGGACCTCGTACTAGCACCACGCCTTGTGGGCTGATTGCAGTTCTCCATTGGGAGGATACAGCTACAAGCACTGGAGAGATTTGGAGAGGATGCTTCAGGTCACACAGAGTTGTGATGCAAAATATGTCAAAGTTATTCAAGTTTGGGAAGCTGGCTCACTTCGGTGGTGTAGGGCAATTTCCCAGCAGGACTGGGACTAGTGCTGCAGACTCTGTGTTGTGGAGATCTCTGCAATCATCAGGTGCAGAAGTAGTTCTCAGTTTGAGGAATTTCTTTACGCCAAGGTCAACATATATATCTTTCTTCTTCTTTTAGAAGGGACAGGCTGCAAGGTTGGAGGACACTGCCCTTTGTAGTGAGGGCTTTTGTCTCTGCACCATCTTGCCTTGGCCAGACATCCTCAACATCCCTGAGCATTGGGAGTGCCAGTTAGATCCTGGTCTTATCTTTAAGTAGCCCCCTCACAGGTCCAGTGTAGCATTGCCAACTCTTCAAAATCAGGCTCCAGGCAGGCAGAAGACAATCTCTGTACCTGTTGAAAACCTCCTGGCATCTCCCTCTCCCAGAGCCAGATGTGTTTTTAAGCTCTCTCACCCAGCTGTGATATTCTCCATTCGGAGCCTGATTCCACATACTCTGTTTTTGCTCCTGGCTCCACCCAGCATCCTGATAGGATTGGACGCCCCTCTTCCCATGGTGCAGGTCCTTTCCATTAGTTCTGGAACAGAGATCCCCGCCTCTTACCAACATGCTCGGCTAGGAAACATTTTCCTCTACAGCCACAGGATAAGCAATTTGACCTACTTCATTGCTCCCTAGGTGGTTGCTGCACCCTCACCTTAGATGACCTTTGAACTTCAACCAAAGGAAATGGAATCATTTAAGGCCGGTTAATACTTAGTGTTATTCTGCCTCAGTTTCTCATCAGTCTCCAGCTCTCCAGAAGACAAAGACAAGACTGGGGAGACCACAGACGGCCATAAGTGCAAGATTTATTTGCCTTCCTTCTGTTGGAGGACTCTAGAGAATGTCTCCGGTGCAACTCTTGGGCCCATTGCCACCAATGCCAGGACTTTTCAAGCTCATGTGCCACCCATCCCATCATTAGTACACCGAGGAATCCACAAAGTTCATTTCCATAGAGTATCTGATAAGATAGACTCTGCTAGTTGCTTACCTAATATCCATTCTTTCTTTATTCTGCACTAGAAAATCCTGAATTTGTTGAATAATGTGTCTAGCTTGAAAGTTGTGTTTCCCAGCCTTCATTGCAAGATGAGAGACCATGTGACAGAGTTCTGGCTGGTGAGATGGAAGGGGAAGGCATGGGTGAGGCTTCTAAGAAAGATCCTTAAAAGGGAGGCCAGCCCGGTGGCTTGGACTCCTTTTGTCCTTTGCCCTGCTTCTTCTTCCTGGCTGGAACAGATGGAGAGTCCCCTGTGTCGATGAGGAAGCTATGTGCATAGAGAATGTGCATAGAGCTATGTGCATAGAGCTATGTGTGGAGATCTCAGCCTCACAACCTTGTACCTTTGACTCAGTGCCAGCAGCCACTTTTGTCTGTACTGTAATCGTACAAGAAAATAAAACCCTAATTTGTTCAGGCCACGTTATTTTGGTTTCTGTTACAGTTGAGTGCAGTTGTTAAGATTATACCTAAGTAACAGTGCTTCTGTGATCAGAATCCCGTAACTGCTTTATTTCCTCTGTTATGCCTAGGCTGGAAAAGGACTTTGGCCAAGGTCAACCAGGTGCCTCAAGATCCCCCTCCCTCAGCACATCCTTCTCACATCCGGGGGTGGGGCCCAAGTCAGAACAGACCAGGGAACTTGCCTGCCTGGCCCTGGCCTCCTGGCCTCCTGTCCTTCTGAAAGTATGACCTACCTACTCCATCCAACTAAGCTCAAATCCACTGTTTGATTCTAAGTTGGGTGGGCTCCAGTATGAACTCTGGGCAAAATTAGTAGGTTCTTGCCCTTTGAGAGGTGAGTCTAACTGGAAGGGAAAGAGCAGAATTTTTTACAGCCACGGACTCAGCTGTGACAGCTGCAGTTCCTCCAGCAAACTGAGCTACCATGTATTTAAGGGAGCGCCCTCCTTGGGACCGCTCTCTGCAGCCTCTGGAATCTGGATTTTGCAAAGGTGAGGTTTGTATGGGAGGAGTGTTTTCTCTCCATTGGCTGATTTTGTCAGGACTGCACCACCGTCTCCTCTGAGCAGATATTAACTGCGCATTCTTGATTTCAGTAATACTTTGGGTTAGTGATTGTGTGTAGTGTCTTTGAATCTGGTTTGGTCAGTGGCCTAGGGTGTCTTTGGTCATCTTCAGGGCTGGTGTGGGAGTGGACATGGGCTTTACTGCACGACAGACGTGGTTCAAATCCTCGTGCACAGGGGGTGCTTGAGATTCTTCAGTAAAATAGACATCCTCCTCCTCATCACCCTTAACAGGATTATTCTGATGACGAATGAGGCAGAGTTAAAATGCACAAAACAGGAAGGAGGCACTGGGTACACGAGTGGCAGTGCCTCCTCTAGCTTTGGGTTCAAAATGTGTCATGGGGCCTTGAAAATCTCAAAACATAATGGGTTTAATTTAACTATGAATAAACGTGTGTCACATGGCTCCCTATGAGGGAACGGTGTCTCAAATTCCCAGCATGCCCTGGGCAGGCCACTCCTTCTCAGTGGCTGATGGTGCATGGCTGGTGGGCTGGCAGGCAGAGGTGGGAAAGGGCACATCCCAGCTACAGACTGATGTGTGTTAGATCATGGTTGCTGATTGTTCGTTATAGAAATATCTTTTACGGATTTAGAAGCAACAGATAATGATTGTGCAAATGTAAACAGTAGGATAATGTCTGAAGGGAAAGTGAGTTTTCATGGTCCCTCTCTCCCTGACACACTGTGAGCATCTCTGCCTCCCTCCCGTTCTGTCTCCACACACACACACACACACACACACACACACACTGTATTCTTAAAAGGGATCATAATATCTGTATCGATCTACATTTTTTCTTTTGAATATTGTTTTAGTTAGAGTTCTGCAGAGAAACAGAACCAATGGGATAATACCGTGTGTGTGTGTGTGTGTGTATACATACATATATATATATATATATATATATATATATATATATAGAGAGAGAGAGAGAGAGAGAGAGAGAGAGAGGGAGAGGGGAGAAGAGATGTATGATTTAATAGGGGAATTGGCTCACTTGATTATGGAGGCTGAGAAGTTCCACCATAGGCTGTCTGCAAGTTGGATAACCAGGGAAGCTGGTAACGTGGTTCAGTCTGTCTAAGTCCGAAGGCCTTAGAACCAAGGAATCCGAGGGTGTAACTCAGTCTGAGGCTGGGGGAGGGGGGAGAGAGAGAGAGAGAGAGAATAATTAGCTCTTCCTCTACATGTTTGTTCCACCTGGGCCCTCAGTTGATCGAGTGCTGCCTCCCCATCTTGAGGATGAATCTTCCTCACTCAGTCCGTGGACCCAAATGCCAGTCTCCTTAAGAAACACCCTCACGGACACAGCTGGGGCAGCCCTGTTATTCTAATCAAATGTCCAACCGCCTCGGTTTCCCTTTCAGCAGAAGAGGGACGAGATCGGTACCTACTGAAGCACTGAGAATAATTAATGCCTTCCCATCTCTCTGAGTATCCCTTAGTCAAGTCGACACCCCAAATCAACCATCACAAATATCTGTCTACAAGAGCTTATATAGGTCTACTCATTCTTTTTATTGACTGTATTGTGTTCTATTTCCTGGATATAGTGTAATTTACTTAGTATCAATTGTGAAACATTGAGGATATTTCCAATATTCGATATTTTGCTCTCTTGAGCAATGTTGTGATGAATAATCTTGTACCTATATGTACATTTATTTCTGTAGGATAAATTCCTAAAACGGAAATGAATGGGTCAAAAGGAATACACAATTGAAATTTTAATAAATATTGGCACATTTCTCAATAGAGGGCTGTAACAATATCCACTCTCACTAATTCTGTAAGAGTTCTCAGCTCCTTAAACTTTTGGTAACAATGGGTATTTAAGCTTTGCTAAAACATAGATGTTGAACAAAATGATATCTCTGTTTTTACTTTGAAATTCTGAATGCTTGAGTTTTATTTGCATTCTTGTTTATTTGCTTTGGTAAGTACTTTTCCATAAATTACCTGTTCAAATCCTTTGTTCACATTTGCTGTTGTGTTACTCGACGTTTTGGTTGATTGATGGGCAATCTTCACATTTTAAGGCTGTCAACCTCTTGTCATATAGATTGCAGATTTTTCCCCCATTTTCCATTTGTCTTTCAATCTTGTTTATGGTGTCTTTTGCCATACAAAAACCTTTTATTTTTTATTTTTTGTGAAATCAGTCAGCCTTTTCTTGGTTTTTATGTGACACTCAAAATGGTCTTCTCATCCTTCAGATCATGAGACACATTCCTGCATTTTCCTTTAGAAGTTTTATGTTTTTCTTTTTGCATTTAATTACTTAATCCATTTGTAATATGTTCTGAAAGTGGTGTGAAATCTAACTTTCTTTTTTTTTCCAAATCATTTGGCCAACTGTGAATGTTCTTTATTGAAGAAGAATGACGTGGAATCATTGGGTTGCCTTGCCTTTATTTCTGACTCATCTGGGTGTGTGAGCAGAAATTTGTTCTTGAAGTAGATAAGAGGGTAGAAGGAAAGGACCCTGGGCTGGTTCTTTAGACCCTTTGGACACTTAAATGTTCTGCATTTGAATCAAGCTGTGAGCCCTTGGACAAGTCACGCAATCTGCCTGAACTGCAGTTTCTTCAGCTGTAAGGAAGGAATAATCACGCCTAACACAGAGCGTAGAGTGAAATTAAACAGAGAGAAGATAGCCCCAGCACACCCCAAGATGTTAGGTGAGTCCTTTCTGCAACACTTTTCTAATTGCTGTCCTGAGAAGGCCATGGGGAGAGTGAGTTGCGCTGTCCTGGAGAATCTGCATCCTCCCAGCCTCAGTGCCTCTGATTCCTGCCAACAGGCTGTGTCTGCTCACTGTCTCCATCCGTAGTGTGTGACTCCAGTATCAGCCAGCTGCCTCCTCACCCACTTCTGGGACACAGGGCATCCACTGCTCAAGATTGGCTTCACGGGAGGGCTGGCAGATGGTGCAGGTTTGGAGGCTGCGGCAGGACAGGGTTTGGAGCTCTTCCCTCCATGTCCAGCTTTCACGCCAGGAGGAGGCTCGTCTGTCCTTTCTTGCACTTGGCAGAGCTTGCTCTTGATGGGATGGTCGCAGGTGCAGGCGTGATGAGGAGAGGCGGGGAGGGTGACAAGGGAAAGAGAGAAAGTCAGAGAGTACAAGGAGAGATGGAGACAGAGAGACCAGAGGAGGAAAGACAGAGACATCATGGGGACAGGTGTGTGCACACACAGGGGTAGAGACAGAGACAGAGCAGGACTGAGGTGGGCAGAAAGAGGGAGGGGCACAAAGGAAGGGAGGATACACAGAGGAAAACAGAGAAGAGACAAAGAGGGAACTGTACAGAAAGGGAGCGAGGCCCACACACAGGCAGGCCCTATGCAGAGCTTAAGGGGACCAGACATTCAATGATATTTTAATGCAATATTTAAAAAAATCAAAGTGGCAAACTACTTTGCAGTGGCAAATAGGCCAGCCGCCTATTCTTGTAAGTGACGTTTCAGAGCAGGGAGGGATTGGGGGAGTGGTGGGCAAAGCTTGTCTTTTCTTAAAGTTTTGATTCTTTGTTCAACATGGATTTTTTTGCATTAATTTTGACTTTGAAAAAAATTACATTAAAAATAGTATTTAATTAGATTACTGGCTGTTTTCGTACTTCCTTAAATCTTGTGCCTGGGGCAAGTACCATGCCAACCTCACCCTTAGTCCCTGCCCTGAAAGGGAGAAACAGAGAGAGGAGAATGCTTAGCAAGATGGAGAGACAGGGAGGGGGAGGGAGGGAGGTAGTCTTAGAGCAGATGCAGAAATGAGAAGACAGAGAGCAGGAAAGACGTGGATGTGGGGCCCGTGGTAGGGAAAGGAGAGGAAGCTGGCACAGGCAGAGGGGAAGGAAAGAAGAGACCTGCAGTCCAGGGAGGAAGGACAGAGGCAGACAGGGGAGACAGCCGAAGGGCAGAAGCAGAGGGAGAGAGGGCCCACAAGCCAGGGACTGGGGCTGGTGGGAGGCAGAGAACCTGTCCCAAGGCAGAGGCTGATGACAGAGCCAGTGTGGCCTGCTTGGCAGTGTGACCTGCCCACCCCTGGCTTGGCAGTGCCTGAGGTCTGAGGAAACGCTGGAAGAAAGGAGGGGGAGGACCTTGCCCAACACCCCCAACATCTGTGTTCTGTCCCCAAGCCCTGAACATTTAGATGGTCTTCAGACCCCCTTGGACAGGACCTGTGAGTGAGGGGGCAAGGGGCTCTGAGGTTGGGAGGGAACAGGGCTCTTTTAGCTTGGGGATGGGCTGGAACCATCTGGGATCCCTATTCTCACATTCTGGGAGACGGGACATTTCACTATGCTGAACTGGGCCAACTTCTTTTCTTTTTTCTCTTTTGGCTAGTTAGTGTGTTTATTCTGTGTACTTTCTGCTTTGGGCATAATTTCCCTGGCTTAGTTCCTTATATTTATGTTTGCAAAGGAATCTGCCAACAGGTGTAACTTACACACGTTGCTAAGCTAGGGAATTGGTGCAATGGGTATCTCCACTTACAGGTGAGAAAACCAACCTCTAGAAGGGTGACATGATTTGCCCAGACTTACTTGTAAGTGGCAGAGCCTGGAGTCCAGCTCAGGATGTCTGATTCCACAGCCCCACATTCAACTCTTACTCAGTGCTGGAGGTCTGCCAGGCTTGTTCTATGCACCTATGCCAAGGAAAGCCAGCTAGAGAGCACGTTCCTGTGTATGTCCACCCCAAGCCCAACATCCATCCTTGTCCCCAAATGCTGCCTTTGGGATCTTTTTGATTTTTCTCTTTTCTTTCCTGCATACCTAGACCATAGGAAATTAGGTGTCGGTTATTCACTGAGTTATAACACCCATAACTGGTCCCTTCCTAATTTATTATCACTCCAAGGACAAGCAAAGAGAATGGAAGTAACACTTTTGAACATCTGAGTTCTGCTACATGAGTTTGACCTAAAAGAAATTATCACTGTGTTCTGCAGATGTAGAAAGTGAGGCAAGGAGAGTGTAAGTAACTTATGGTCAGTGAGAGGCAGGGCTGGGATTTGAACTTGGGTCTGTCTAATTCTGAATTCAGGGACTGGCCTCCCTCTACCCATCTGTTTCCTAAGAACCAAGTACCTTCATGAACAAGTTGTAAGAATATGTCTCTTGTGGCACCCAGTGCTCTTGTGATAATATTATAATGGGAGCAATCAAAGGAAAGGTTCTACAGGTTATAAAAGAAAAGAATTCCATGGTCACAGTGGAGACCCATTGTTGTTTCCTCACTGAACAGGATACAGGTGACTGTAGGGAGTTTCACGTGATTAAAGTCTTAGGTAGACCAAGGAAAGCAGTTCTTTTCCTTTAAAAGATCTCATGCCCCATCACTTGTGTGGAAATGCTTTAAAATGCCTATCTAGGCTCCCATTTCCACATCCCCTGTACTGTTTGACATGCAAAGTGTCATATTCAAAAGCAAATTAGTCTGAAATGAATCCTCTTTTACCCTTTTTATTTCCAAAATCCAGATTTAGAATTTAGCTTCATTAATATGCACAAACACTGCACGATTAAGCCTGTTTTAATTTCTCTGTGTGCTTTGTAAACAGGGATTACAAAGATGTTTGAATTTTCATGGCAGATTTTGGAGTAGTGTATACATTTGGGCCATTATCACATAATAAATAAATAACCCCCTGAAACACAGTGTTGGTGATGTCATCCCCGGAATGTTGATTTTTATTCTCCTCGTCTGGTCATGTGGATCTATGGCTTTTGTCTTAGAAGTCACTGGGTGTCTCAGTGTGGCTAAGAAATAGTGCCCTGTCCCTTGGCACCCATTTCAGTGGGCATGTGGCAGCATTAACACTGGGGGAATGAAACCTCAGCTTGGCTTGTGAAGCTGGACTTGAAAAACACCCCGTTTTAAATCTTTCACTAAACGGTGACAGTTGCAGGCATTAGTTCCTTATAGTGTCTGCCAAATGAGTTGGAAGTGTAGGCTTATCTTGTTATATGCAGATAACAGAAGGACAGACTAGTAGAGGAAGGTTCCAGCCATCAGTGTGACTGGCCGGGAGTCATGTCAGGGAAGTGCCGCGTGGATACTGGGTCCACAGGGGGAACCCCGTTTCCAAAAATGAGAGACATGATGCACTTTTCCCGGGAAGCAATACGGCACTCACTAGATTTTAATCATCTCTACACCAAGTACTTGAGGGAAGGAAATGTATCCAGTTGGTAACAGAAGAATCAACAATACCTAGTATGTTTTGAGCATTTTCTGTGTAAGACAATGAGCGACGTTGCCTTATGTTCAGTATCTTATTTAATCTCACAACAACACCTTGAGATATTTGCTGTTATTATCTTCATGTCATAGATAAGGAAAATAAGTACTTAAGGAACTTGGCCAAGATCACAAAGCCATTGAGGACTCAAACCTGGTTCTGTGTGCCTCCAGCACATTCCTCTAGCCCCCATCATTTATATTGTATCCCCCAGGGCTTGTACAGTGCAAGGTATCAGAGCAGGTGCTCAGAAATGTTTGCTGCATGAATTAATGAATGAACAAGTCAGTAACAGTGATAGATACCCCTTCTTCAGAGTGTGCTCATCCTGTGACACTATTAATACAACAAATTACTGTTGTCTGTGTGTCTCTCTAGAGGGTCTGCAGGCTCCAAAAATGTAGAATCTCTGAGTAGGATGGACCACTTTCAGATATGTACCCTCTGCTTGAGGCTTTATCAATTGAACCATATGTTCATTCTTTTATCCCCCGTGCAAGCAGACTCAAGAATCTAGCTTATTCATTGTTTTATCTCCCTCTAGGTCTAGCACACCCTCTGCGCACATAGAAGGTGGCAGGTTTTACATTTACTTGAACTAGCTGGTTTGACAGTTGCTTGTTGTGAATCAAATGCATTGATGGCAGCAGAAATCATTTCAAAGCGCTTGATGCTTTGGGGGAGAATCCCATACGCCACACATCAGTCATTTAGGCATATCTGCACGCTGTTGGGTCAGGTTCCCTAGACCATGCATGCTCAGAGAGGTGATATCACCTCCACGAGGATGAAATTATGGGAGCTCCTTAGGAGGGCAGTAATGAATAAAAAGGTTGAGAAAACACTGCCCTAGATGCAGAGCCTGAGACAGGGATTCAGGTGAGAATGATTTATGGAGGGCGTGCTCTCAGAAGAGGAAGGTGCATCAGGGCAGGGAAAGAAAGTTAAGCCTATGGCCTCAGCAGGAGACCGTCTGCACCCTGATCCCCCAGGAGCCCTGGGGCATGAACTGCTCCACAGATTTGGTTCCACCTGGGGCAACGGGCCCTTTGCACTCCTGTGTAGGTCAGTCATTGGCTGCTGGAGATGAGTTTGTGGGGCAACATCCTCCCAGGTGCTCCTGTGGTCCGGCCAAGGAGCCATTGTCCTGAGACTGGGGCACGGGCACCAGCCCAGTCAAGGGGGCTGAGCAGACACCACCAATGTTCTCCACAGCACTGCACTTTCTTCCTGTGGCTTTTGATGACATCTTCTAATTGTTTTTCTTATTGTTGCATAATATACATAATAAAATTTACCACTTTAACCATGTGTAAGTGTATGATTTAAGTGGCACGAAGCACATTCACATTGTTGTGCAACCATCTCCAACCTCCATCTCCAGAGATTTTTTGTCTTTTAATGCTGAAACTCTGTACCCAAACAAACACAAACTTCCCATTCTCCCCTCCCCCCCACCACCCACCATTTTACTTTCTGTCCCTACGAGTTTGTCTAATCTAGGTACCTCACATAAGTGGGAACAGAGAATATTTGTCTTTTGTGCCTGGTTTATTTCAGTTAGCATAATGTTTTCAAGGTTCATCCATGCTGTAGCAAGTGTGTGAGAATTTTCCTTCCTTTTCAAGGATGAGAAATATTCCCTTGTGTGTATATACCACATCTTGTTTATCTGTTCACCCGCTGATGGACGTTTGGGTCACTTCCAACTTTTGGCTATTGTGAGTAATGCTGCTATGAATATGGGCGTATAAATACCTGTTATCTTCCTCTCATTTTACACTCATTGCATTGTCGTCTGTCGGTGGGAGCACATTGGGAGGCTCTGATTTTTGAAGCATCTTCACTGGAGGCATCGACCTCAGCTTCACCGGTATCTTTGATTATGGAGCACGATGGCTTCCGTGAAGTGGGAGGGGTCTTGTATTTGGACAGGGAAGGCTCTCCTTTGGGGAGATATTGTCTTTTGGAGGTATTTACTGAAATTGAGTTGAATTTTTTAATTTCATCTTTTAAAATTACAAAAGGAGAAAAGTAAAGTCTGTCATGGTTTAGAAGCATTTTCTCTTTCTGTTTGGTGGATGAGACAGCCTTTGGACATTTGTTACTTGGGGCACTTTCTTGGGTGGGTAAACTCAACTCCTTGGCCCCTCTCCTCCTCCATAGGCAGCCTGATGCTTAGTAGAGTCTGTGGGAACATAGTTGGGCTCCTCAAATGATTTTGAATGAATGAATGAGTGAGTGAATGAATGAGTACCAGCCGCCTGCAGCATATTCATTTGCTTCCAGAGTAAGCAAAGGGCATCAGCCTAATGAACAAGCAGGAGGGTAGCCCATGTCTCCTTAGTGCTCCACGCCTAGGGGAGGGCAGCCTCCAGCTCTGGGGACAGCCGCTTTGCTTCTTTTCTCTGCCTTGACACCTGAAGATGATGGAAAAGCCATGCTTACCTGTTGCCTCTCTCTCAGGAGACTTGTGAAGCTGAGTGAAATGAAATCTACCTGGCTCTTTAATCTCTTAGGAAGAAAGGAATTTTATGAGACTAATAATACGCTGTCCTTGATACGTGAAGAACTTGCTCTGTACTCATGGTTAGTAGGGGCATTAATTTTGAAGGGTGCTTTTTATTCTTTTTTTTTTTCCTTGCAAGTGGTAAATTTATGCAACTCTGTATTCCTAGCTGAAACAAGGTATTTTAAAACAAAATAAAGCAATGATGATATGACAATGAAGATGGTGGTTGTTGATGATGATGCTGTCAACCAATATACATCGTGTTACTAAGTATGAGACTCCGTGCCAAGTGCTTTACCTGAATTATCTCATCCAACACTACTAACAAAGAAGGTCACATTCCAAGGTTAGGTGGACATAAATCCTTGTGGAAAACTGTTTGATCCAATACACACTATGCAGAAGCCAAAGTAGGATGTGCTAGGTGGGTTGGTTGATTCGCTCAGCAGGGAAGACTCGGCAAGGTGAGTATGAGGAAGGAGCGCCTGCTGGAGAGCCCCTCTGGGACTCAGCCACTTGGGTCTGGATCAGCGATCATCAGCTCTACACAGCAGGGAGTTTGCAGCCTTACAGCTTTGGCAGGAAGTGACTTGATAATGGAAGAAGGGAGTTGGGGGTGGGGGAGACAGAGGGCCCAGGGCAGCCAGTGTGGGAAGAGTTCATGACTGGGGTCACCATGTCTGAATTATAACAGGGCAGTGGGATTGGGAAGGAAGGGGAAGGTGGGGACATTTTTGAAGGAAGACACAGCAGGCCTTGGGGAGCGATGGGATGTGCCAAGGGGTGAGAAGGAGCTTTTGAACCTGGGTGACCAGAATACTTGGAGGGAAGAGCTGGTTTGGTGGGCAACCTGATGAGTTTGGCCTTGGAAGTGTTGAGTTCGTGCTGCTTCTGGGAGAGCAGATTGGAGAAATCTATCAGGCAGCTGGAAACGTGGGCCTGCAGCCGGCTGGGAAATGCTTTTCCTCTCTGCTCCGCTTGAGTAAACCCAAAGTAGAGGGTACTGAAGTGTGAATGTGAGGAGTCCCCCCGCTCTCTGAGGGAGTCAGATGATCAGAATTTATGTAAATGTAGCCACAGTTGCAGATGCCCAGTGAATGGGATGAGTCAAGAGTGCACCAGAGGCGAAGATGGCACAGCAATCTTCCTAAGGTGCAAATCTGAGTGTGGTCTGCTGCTGCCCATCCTCCAGGGGATGGGCCCTCAGGGCCCTCCGCTGCAGTCAAGCTCTGTAGCTTGCCGACGTGGCCCCTTGAGGCCTGAAGCCCGCCTTACCCCATTCTCCTCTCCCCTCCTCACCTCGGTTTGAAGAACACATGGCATCTCTTCTCACTTCTGCACTTTTGCACCTGCCACTTCCCTTTCCTGGAACCTTCTCTCTGCCCGTCTCTCAATCCTTCAACACCCCAGCTCAGCCTTTCATGGCCTGTAACGCTCTGACCTCATGGATTCTGTTGATAGGCTTTTCCCCAATAGCCTGTAGGTTCCCCAGGGATGAGAGCTGCCTCCTGGGCATCTTTATGGTGTTTTAGCTTCTGTCATAGGGCTGGCCACAGAGGGTGCAAGAATAAGTCATTAAGTAGGTGAATGAATGAGTGAATGGATAGAGAGATGAAATGTTGTCTGTGTCTAGTCCTTTTTCAGAGGTAGAAGTAGATCTTCTCAAGTTCTGACTTTTTTTTTTAATTGGAAGAAACATTGTAGCTGCTGGGGAAAACATTCTGTAACCTTGAGGTGGTCTCCGTGCTGCCTTGGCATTGCTGCCCATGGCTCTTGTCATGTCTCACCGAGGTATCAGGATAATCAGCTCAACAACAAGATGCTTGTGGGCCACCGCATCCTGGTGAAGCCTCAGGAGTACCAGAATATTTCCAGAAGGAAGCTCCTGACTTGTTAAGTCAGGTTCAGGGCTCTGCACTGTCACCAGAGAGGTGCCTGAGTAACCGGAGTAGTCAGTTCACTCTGACCATCACACAGCACAGGAGATGGGCGAGGGAGGGCAGCTCATGTGGTCAAGAGAGGCATCAGACATTGTTTCTTTGCTTGAATTTAGCCACGCCGACTCTCTGACCTCACTAAAAGACTGTGTCTTAGTCCGTTTGGGCTGCTCAAACAAAAATACCAGTGATTGGGTGGCTTATAAATAACAGGAATTTATTTCTCATAGTTCTGGAGGCTGGAAAGTTCAAGATCAAGGCACCGGCAGAGTTGGTGTCTGGGGAGGGTCTGCTTCCGGGATGGCTGTGTTTTTGCTGTAACTTCACATGGCGGAAAGGGTGAGGGATCTCTCTGGGGAGTCTCTAGGGGCACTAATCCCATTCATGAGAGCTCTGCCCTCATGACCCAATCATCTCTCAAAGGCCTCACCTTCTTGGGGGTTAGAATTTCAACATAGGAATTTTGGGGGGGACATAAACATTTAGTCCATTGCAGACGGTATGGCTATCTCTCAGTCTGTAAGATGAGTGAGTCCTTGAATCTGTGGCAAAGCCATTACTGTAACATTCTGCCTAAGGAACAATAATTTACTGACATTTATTGAATACTTACCATGTGCCAGGCACTGGGCTAAGTCAGCACTTTTATTTGGATTATCTTATTGCATACTCATGGGCAGGTTCTATTGATTTACCCATTTTACGGTTCAGGAAACCCAAGCACAGAGAGATGATTAACTTGGTCAAGATTGCAGAGCTGGGAAATGCAAATAATACCTGAAGCATCAACTACTTTGCTAAATAAGTTTCGGAGCCTGAAGACTCACAACTTTTCACATTGGGTCTGGGAATGATTCTGCCTGCCTTTGAGAGGGAAAGTTTAGTCATGATCTTAAAGTTGCTGGACAATGTGCTGTGTTAACAAACCGAGGAACACTTATGATAGAAAATCTTCGGTTGGTGGGTTTGGATTTTAAGTGGTCTCAAAAGTCTACAGTTCTGTCCGGACATTTCCCTACATGGTTCAAATTGGGTGATTCTGTTGGATTCAGTTGGATAAGCAAAATCCGTAATGAGAATTATTAGCGTTTCTAGATCTTTATCTAAATCATAACATTTGGTACAGTGGCTTTAATTTACATATCAAAGTTATTGAGAGTGAAATGATAAATAACTCATGAAGGCAGAAATGACTAAAGATAGCAGAATAATAAGATCTGATACTGCATGTATGTAAATTCAAAAGCCAATATTTCCACTCTGAGAACCGTTAAAATCAAATGTTTCTGTTTTCAAGTCAAAGATCAGAACCAAAAAATACCTTTTCTTCCTGAAATTTTGCTGTTCCCTGGGAACCTTTTACATTGTCAGATGAAAGGGCAGAACTGCTTAGTTAACAGACAGCTTTCACTTTTACTCTGCTGGGTACTTTATTTTCTACTTAAGCGATGATGTTTCAAATTTTGTTTAACCTTTTGATTGATTTAGCGATCTCATGAGCTGTAATCTGTTGTTTCTGGACTTCTCTTTACATTGTTCTTGATTTCAGATTGTTCCAATTGCTGTAATTGTTCTGGCAAGATTCATATAGGTTCGATTCATGCTGAGGTATGAAGGTTTCTCTTCTTGAATTAGAAGGAGATACCATTTTTGTGACCTCTTCAAAGCTTCACACTTACTGTGGTCTAGAGGTTTCTGTGCAGACTCTAAATTGCCTCACCACACCCTGCCTCACAGCTTTTTTTCATTGAAATAAATTTTAATCAGCTCATCATCAATGTCTGCTTACCTGCTGAAGCGCTAGACTTCTCTGCTAGGGAATGTCTCTTTCTGGGGGCCTCTCTATGAAGGGTACTGAGAGTTAGTGACATATGGAAACTAAAACAATTTAATTTTGTTCTTTTTGAGAGATGTAAACAGATGATTTCACGGCTCTGATTTTATATTAATGGGAAGAAACAGAGACAGTTCAATAAATGCTTCTCGTATGTTTTCATATTATGGCCAACAAAGTAGAAAAGGCAGCCCAGGGGAGAATAAGGGCAACAAGGATATCAAGTTTGAAGGGAAGCTGAGCGTGAAACATACAAGCAAAGAGAAATACCCCTGGAGAAACCAGAGCAGACAGCAAGGAGGCAGGCAGACACAGGACTGAGAACTGGAGGACTTCGGAACTTTCTGTAGATTTTGAGGGGAAAGAGCCCATATTAATGACTCTTTCCTTGGGTTTGGGGAATTAGAATAAACTATCATATGCTATTATTATGTTTCACATGCTGATAGAATGTCATGCGATTTTAAGTAGAGCAGTTTTCCTTGATTGGGTATAGCCATTCTGCTTTGTTTTCACATGTATTTGAAAATAAAAGTTTCCTTTCCCATGAGACCTAAAGGTTACATTACACTCATGGGGAGGAGTGACTTGTGCTTTTTAATTCTTAAAAATGATGTTCATTTTGCATTTCTGTTTTAAAAATGTATCCTCTTGCTCAATGTCAAAAAGTAAAAAATATGTAGAATTGGTAAATCAGATCCATATGAAAGAAAACAAAACCATGACTCAAAATATGGAATATTTTCATCTTCTCTTTTGCATATAGAATTATATGCCCTGTTCTTATGAATTTAGTGTCCAACTCTACATTAAGTTTCTTATTCTCCTTTTAAAATTTCCCACATTATCATATATTTTACAATTGACTATTCCATTCTATTAGTCTATAAACTTATTAACTATTTCCCTCTTGTTGGGCTTGTAGGTTGTTTCTAGTTTTTGCTGTTAGAAGAATGTCATAACAAAAATCTTTGGATTTTAAGCTTGGTGTACTACTTGTGATTATTTCCTGAGGACTGAGTCCCACCAATAGAAAAAGATTATCAAAAGTGGTTTCTTTTAAATATGTTTAAGGTGCTCGATGCACTGTTCAAAATTGTGTTGCCGTTCATTCATTCATTTACTGGCATTTGAATGCTCTCGGCATCGCAGGTTCTGAGCTAGATTGCTGGGGACTCAGCAAGGAGCAAAACTGACATAGGGTCTGCTTTCTGGAACACACATCCCAGTGGAGGAGACAAATAGTGAATAAGTAAACAAGTAATTAATACAAAAATTATGGCCAATCTCCACCCTGCCGATCATAAGTCTAATGGAGGAGACAAGCAGGAGTTGTAATATCCAGTAATAAGAGGGCCAGTGAGTGGACCTGCTCTGGGGAGAGGATATTTAAGCTGAGACCTGGAGAATGGAAAAGGCTACTCTGAAAAGAACGGTGAAAGAACACTCCAGGTAGAGGAAAACATGTGCAAAGGCCCTGAGGCGGGATGGAGCTTAGAATATTCTGGGAATTGTTGGAAGGCCTATGTCGCCGGAGTACAGGGAATAAAAGGAAAGAAGGAACAAGATGGCGCTGGGGCATGGGCAGGAGTTTGTCACCATCATGTTGGACTTTGTGGACCATTTTAGTGGAGAGTTTACCTTTTTGTGGTAAGGGCAGTGGGAAGTCAATGGAAGGAGAGCCAGATTTAACTCATGTTTTAAAAAAGAGCACAAAAAGGAGAAGAAAATGGTGAAGGCATCTAAACAAGCCCCATGTGTTTGAGTGTTGCTCTGAGGAGGCACTTAGGCAGCCTCAGATCTCATTTTCAGAAAGGAACATGTGCATATTTTATATACAGGGCCAAATTCTCACTTTAGTTATTTTGTCATCATCATTTAAAATGTATTCTATTGCCTCTAAAATATTTTAGCCTTGGATCTGAAATACTGTGAAATGAATTAAATATTTCAAAATAGCATTTTATTCTACTATTGATATGATAAAAATAATACATACCTAATATATGAGCAAACAATAAGAGATCAAGAAATGTTAGTAGATGTTATTATGCCTTTCTTCTGTTGATGGAGATCTAGGTTCTTTTCACTATTGTGAGAGAGGAAGATTTTCATACATATTTGTCTGTTTGCTATGGATATATTCCATTAGGAGGTATGCCTTTAAAAAACTTATTTCAGCAAATAATAACTATTGTGTACCAGTTTAAACTCCCATCATGAATGCATGAAGGTGTTCATTTCCTGACATCTTTGTCAATCCAGGATATTAATTTGTCTTTTTAATTTTTGCCAGTCTGTGAGGTGCCAGCTTGTTAATTGGCATTTTTGATTATTTATTAATTAGAGAATCTTTACTTATAGGAAGTTACTTTGTTTTGTTTGTTGCTATATCCTCAGAATCTAGAACAGTGCCATTTAATGCTTGTTGATTGAATGGGTGGACATGAATATCTTTATTGACCATATACCTTTCTTTTGTGAATTGGTTAATATCCTCCATCCATTGTTTGTTGGAGTGATTGTCTTTTTATTGGTAAGTTTCAATAGTTCTTTATGTACTGCAGGTAAAAACCTCTTGTTTGAAGCTTCAAATATATTTTCCTACTCAGTCATTTTTCTTTACATATTATTTGTTATATAAAACTTTTATAGCAAAACAGGTTTTTAAAAACTTTTATGCAGTATTTCAACTGTTGTCTTTATGATTTCTGGCATGAATTATATGGAAAAAAGGCTTCCCCAGCCTAATATAATTTTTTGCATACATTCACTCATATTTTTCTTCTCTACTAATACAATAACACTATTCTACTCACCGAATCAAACTTAATTGTCTATAAAAAGAGCAATCTCTGTTTTCACTTTCTTTGAATTTTTTTTCTGGCATAATTTTGTCTTTATTTATTTTATATTTTTGAATTACAACTTTGTCGTATTTCCTGAATGAAATTCACTTCTTTATTGTATGGTATTTATTTAACAAAGTGTTGGATTCTTTTTGTTAGAAATTTTATTTTGGACTTTTGAATGTATATAAATAAAAATAATCTGTAGATCGTTTGTGTACTTTCTTAAAGAATTGTGAAGCTTTCCTCTTTTCTCTGGGTCTAAAACCATGCTTTTCAAACTTGCCTATGAATCATCTGGGGAGCTTGTTAAAGTGCAGGTGGTGATTCAGTAGTAGGTCCAGGGTGGGGTTCGAGAGGCTGCTGTTACAACAATCAGGTGATGCCCATATTGCTGGCTCATGGACCGCACTTTGAGTAGCAAGGCATTAAGGGACTCAAAATAACACAAGAATTATGCTAGATCATGCTTGGATCTAGTGTTTTTTTTGTTTTGTTTTGTTTTGCAGTTTTTCTCTAGATTTATTATTATTTTATTATTATTATTATTATTATTATTATTCCAAGGTATTGTGAGGGTACAAACATTCTAGTTACACTTTATGTCTTTGCCTCACCCAAATGCAGGTTAAGGGCGTGCCCTTCCCTCCCTTTAGTGCTCCCCATGTCCTTTAGTTGTAGATTTGCCCCCCCATCCCCCTAATCCCTGGAGAGTATTTCTGCCATGTGACCACCGTAGTGTTGATCAGTTAGTACCAATTTGATGGTGAGTACAAATGGATCCCGTTCTTCTGCTCTTGTGCCTCACTTTGGATGATGGGCCT